>QRFJ01000535.1:45601-70645 GCA_006176705.1 Cocos nucifera | reverse complement strand
TTCCATAAGACTTTCTTTTGGAAGAAGTCCGTTCCATAGCAAGAACTGAGCCTTTAGAACCTTTCATAGAAAGCTCAGCGGTAACCAGCATATTCATCAACTCGGCCAAGGAATTTTGAAGTTTATGCATGTGGTAATTCATGATGAATTGCCCATATGCATCAGTCAAGGATTGCAGAATAATATCGTTCTGCAGATCCAAGTCCAACTTCACACCGAGCTTCTCAAGCTCTTCCATGTCCTTGATCATTGTCAGACAGTGATCTTGGACTGACTGCCCATCACGCATCTTAGCCTTAAAAAGTCATTTTCGTGACTTGATATTTGGCTGCGCGACTCTGTTCACCAAACATCTCCTGCAGGTGAGCCAACATTTGGCGAGCAGTCCCGATATCTTCATGTTGGCGCTGGAGCTCATCAGACATCGAGCCCAACATGTAGTATCTGGCCTTATTGTCTTCGTCAATCCATTTTTCCAGAGACGCTCTCTGTTCAGTGGATGGACGAGCTGGTAAGGTGGGAGGGTCCTGGTCCAAAACATGTGTTAACTTCTCTGAACCCAAAACAATTTTGTAGTTCCTGAGCCAATCTTTATAATTGGGTCCAGTCAGTCTATGTGTGTCTAGGATACGTGCCAGTGGGTTGGACGCAGACATTTTCCTGTAGAGAGTCAAAGATTCTAGTTAGATACTGTAATTTTGACTTGACCAATTTGTTTAGGGATTTTATTTTTAAACAAATTAGCTCCCACTATTTTCTCGGATCCCTACACTCCCTCTGTAGAGATGCGAAAATCTCCGCGATTGATGATTTCTAGTGGGTGGTGCGGTCTCACCAACTGACTCATCACCTCACCTAACAGTTATTGGTGATGGGTTAGCCAATGAGTGAACAACTCTTGTTCAATGATTCTCTAATCATGGTGCACCCAAACTTGGTCTCTAATTCATGAATCTCACCGTATCCGGAATATTGATCCACTCCTTAGTTAAGTCAGACCCACCATTTGCATGGACTGGGTTCCTAATTGGGTCTCTCACCGTATCCGGAATATTGAGCCCAACTCATCCTCCAGCCCATAGCATCCAATGCCTAATAGACATGGTTGCGTCTTCCCGGTGCAACTGAGCCACTGTATCCAGCCGAGAACAATCAACCCCGGGAAGGGCCCGCACGTCTACAATGGTGGAAGACCTCAGACTTAATCTTTTCTTAGGGAGAATTGATTCAGGTCTCATTAAACTAGACTTGGCTTAGTCATAACAATTATGACTAACCTAGTGGCATGGGTTCAGCTCGGATTATTGACCACCTCAGATCAGAACTGTGTCAACAGATATGGCCAGGTAAGTGAGACCGGTGGAAGGAATATGCCGTTAACTCGCACAAGAACGCATTCAGGTCGAGTAGCTTCCAATTAAAAACCAGTCGGTCGTCTGTGCCAAACTTACCTTAGACACCAAATTGTTGAGTCAGAACCAATTGGGTTAGCCTACAATCCAGACTCTAACCTCTGAGCCTAATTAGGTCTTGCTTGATCGTGACTCGATCTTGACCCAGACTTAATCCTATTAGGCTGGTCAATTTAAGCATTGTTGATCCCATCTAACCAACTCTTGATTCGGTTTGATCAACCGCTTAGACCTAATTGAGCTACCCAAGCCCGAACCCAGTATTATGAATATGTCTTAGATCTGAAATTCTCAATTTTAGACCTAATTAATATTCCATAAACTTAATTCTTAATTAAGTTGGGTTCATAAACAAAATATGCACAATAAATCCTAGGGTTTCAGGATCTAGGGTTTTGCAGAAAGTAAGTTTTGGGTTTCTGATTAAGGACGAACACGCAGCACCCCTACACGTCATAAGAACACCCCATCGAATGGGAAGAGAGGGCCTTTAAACCCTTCTTCGTTCTTATGACCGGACGGCCAAGAGGAACGCCTTAATCAGGAACATGTAAATCTACAAAACAGTTATAGATCTATATCATATATCTCATATACAAATTTAGATCTAATCAAGGCATATTTTGCATACATCTCATGTATCAAATCATGCATGTTTTCAGATCTAAATTATCTCATAATAATCTAAAAAATTAGATTTAAATTGATCTAATCAAAATAAATTCTAATCTAGACAATTATGTAGAACTATTCTACAACTAGTCTAGACATGCATCAATCATATCTCATATGATATTTAAAATTAAATAATTTTTATTTGCTGTTTATCAGATGTTATTATAACACTTATAATATCAGAAAATAGTAAATAAGAAGATCTAAAATATGATTTAATCAGATTAAATCAAAGACATGCAAAACTATTCTATAGAACTATTCTATTCTAGAACTAGTCATGCATATCTTCATGTTCTTAGATCCAAATCATTTAATTTTAATTTTTCTGATTTCAGATCTGATCACATCTCATGTGACATCTGAAATCACTTTATTTTCTAATTAAAATAAAATTAAAATCAGATCTAAACAATTTAGAACCATGGCTCTGATACCAGTTGAAGGGAAATCCTGATTTCCCGGTCCAGGTTCGTCCAGATCTGATTCAGATCAAGAGATATATTTCAAAAATTTTCTCTTGATCTCAATCAGATCTTGATATGTTTCAGATCTGATTCTTATTATTTTAATAAATAAAATAAAATAAGATAAATTAAATCAAATTTAATTTACCTGATTTGGGTAATCCTATTACCCTGTAGATGATCCTGATTGCAGCGGAAGGTTCTGGATCTTAGCCACGCAAGCGCCTGGCCTCTACCGGTATCCACTCGGGTTGGATCTGGAGATCCTCTTCTTCTCTATCACACCTCCAAAAATCAGATCTGGATCTGATCTGGAGGATCTTCAAAACTCTTTTGAAGATCTGCAGTCGTCCTTTTGCAGCAGCGCAGCCTTCTTGCTTTTGATCGCCTTTCCTTGATCTGAATCGCACCAACCAAAGTCCAAAACACCTTTTGGACGTGGAGAGCAAGGGGAGAAGAAGCTATGGCATGGAGAAGGAGGGGAGAGGCAGCCTTGGGGCGTGGGGTTTCTCAATTGAATTGCATTAGAATTAGGGTTGGGCGCAGGGTCTTATTTATAGACCTCTTGTGATCCAACTCCTCTTCCTCTCAACCAATCACAACCCTTTGTGAAATCAGATCTAAATCTGATTGGTTGGAATAGAGACCCCTGGATTCCTCCTTAGAGGGCGCCTAAGACCAGTCAAACTGGATTCTTAGTAGAACTCTGATTGGAATCCAAAAGGGAGGTGGAGTCCTTGTCCAACAAGGACTCCTAGGCGCCTCCTACTTGGGCTCACGCCACCCTTGGCGTGCGCCCTTCTCCTTGCCAGGTTCTGGCAGGGGGACAGGCCCCCACCAGCTCTCCAATAGGTGCATGACATGTGGTCAAAAGTCAAAGGGTCAATGGTCAACGTTTGACCAGTCAAAGGTAGACTTTTGACCAAAGTCAAAGAACAAGAAATGGCAGGTGACCAAAAATGGCAGGTAATGTCTTACAAATAAGACAACCTATTCTGACTTGGACAACCTCCAGTCAGACCATATGAAGGCCTCTGATTGAGCACAAACTCCTTTGGCTCAGTCAGGACAACTTATTTGTGATAGTAAAAGAAGAACGTTAGGTTCAATCGAGTGCTAGCACGATTTCCTTGAACCTAATTGAATCTCATTCAGATCAATTGAACTAGATCAGTTCAATTGATGATCACCAGATTCAAACCCTTGTTTGTGTGACCCAGTTAGGTTCAGTTCTGTATGGTAATGGGATATGTCATGATCTCTATCATAGACATCATCGAAACTCCTTTCGATGGATCAGAACTCTTCTGATTCGAACAGCTAGAATGATCGATCATCTAAATCATTCTAATTGCTCCCAAAATCCACCAGTGACACCTAGCAGTATATGGTGGCAACCCATCAGAGCTGAATGCGAACCTCTTGGTGCAGCTACCTGTGTGATTAAGTTCTTCTATCTTGAGCCCCGATCAGATTAGGGTTAAGGTGAACTCGTCAAACCCTAGTCTCTGTCATATGATGTAATCATTCGATTCGAGTCCAATGTGAAAATCTAAATAGAAACTCTTTCTATTATTTCACTCTGCCATGGCCATGGGATTTCTGGACTTGATTCTCATGATCATCATAGGGCTGCTCCTCTACCACCGAGGTAGATAGATCCCATCTTGATGCAATCCAGTTCCTACAATGAACATGCTATAGCCAACATACACCTCAGGGTTCCATATGGCTAGGAGACCGAGTAATGGTGTAGTCAAACTATAACACCCTCAAGGTGAACTGCCGATGCATCTCAGGTCAAAGAACCAGACACACTACTGCAGCATCGAGTCAGTCATTGACGAGAAGGTAGACTTCCTAATGACTACTCGAGGTGGTCACGCTCAGTGCCCTCGTTCTCTAACGAGTACCTGTACTCTCGCTCCGGTGTCTCCACACCGTAGACTCAAGACTCATCTACTAAAGAGAAGCGATCGTACACCAACCTTCCGGATCAATCACCATCCTCGTGATGATCCTATGGTCGGGAGCTGTTTATGAGTTAATAATGATTATTCATGTCTTAAATTTTCAACTCTTGAAAATATGAATTATCATTACCATTAACTCAAAGGATGTATCACAGACACTAAATACACATGTGTGATAGAAAATAACCCATTTTATTAATTATAGTCAAAATTATAATTTTGCCCCTAGAAGTGTATTACAAGTGTCAGCCAATTCTGGCTTCTAGGGCACATATATCTAACAGCTGACATTTGATTGTATAGAGCCTACTCGAACAGGAGCTCCTTCAATGGAGGAATCTCCATGTACTTTAGTATGTGGAGATGCTCCTTGTCCTCGGGTAGCAGCACTGCATATTTATTCCAGGAGGTCCTTGGGGGCATCTAGATCCAGTTGAAGCCCATTGGAGGTCGAAGGAGATGAAGAAGAAATAGCTCTTCCAACCATAAATGGAAGAAGGCAAACCCATAACAAAATGATAGCCCCTATAAAGACTAAAGTACCACCAACCATTGCTTTGAGGATGCCTTTTTAAAGTGAAAAAAGCTCGAAATAGCGAGCACCTTGACTCGATCTTGATCACAGCACAGAGAACAATGAAACCCATAATAATCTAAACACCATTCGGACTGATTTAGACAAGGATGAGCCAATAAAAGTCATAAAGATTGAAAATAAAAGGTTGAAGGAGAAATCAAAGTTTGGCTCAGAGAAACTCCTTATAAATCATGAGCCACCCCTTAGGAGCATGTCACTCGACCAGTCGGACCAGAAGGTTCCAACCAAATATGATCAGAAAATTAATACTAAGCCCAGATCCTTTTCAAGTCGGACTCGATAAAGGTAGACTTCTCTATCCCTAGCCCATGCTCAGAGGCATTTGAATTGGACAGTTTAGATTGAGCCAGGGGATCTGAGGCAGTAGTGATCCAAGTCTCTACCCAGACTTGACCTAAGCAGGGATCAACCTAGGGCTCTAGCAAGCCCGAAAGTTTTTGTCCAGTGTCTCAATACCATCAAACTTCATGTCAATTGAAGAAAAGACAAAAAATGGAAAGAAAATGTGCCAAAAATAGAAGTCCAAGGCGAGAAAGCAAAATTAGCAAAGGATCCGAAAGAAGAAACTTTGAAGCATCTACGAAGGAGATCAGAAAGGTGCAAGTAAAAGGAAGCAATTGAGAAGAGCCCACCGACAAATGACTACAGCCCCGAAGGTGACCATCAGAAGCCTTGCAAATGGTGGATAGCAACAAAGAAACCTCACGATGGCCATGGAAGCAGAACACTTGAAGATGAAGCGGTGGAGGATGCAGAACAAACAGAGAGAGTGTGCCAGAATTTGGAGCTGCATCTATAGCTTAGGTCAAGCCGGTGGTTTGACGCACCCACCTAAGATGTCAATACATGTTGACTCTTAGTTAGTGATCCATGTTAATTATGGAAAATATGCACCCCGCCATGTATCAGTTTTGGATATGGTATGATGGCAACTAAGGGATCGATCCTTGGAATCAAATATTTTAAATGATCCTAGCACGCCGCCTCTATTCCCATGCTTTCCAAAGCATTACCTTGGAAGTTGGAGCTCAAGACACTCTGCACAATAAGGATGATGCAAGTCCCAGCACAAACCCGAAGCTGATCTCAGATGTGCCTGATGACCAAAAATAGCTCCCTCAACGAACTATTCCCATCATTCGTAGTGAGCACGCTACCTTGGACTTGAGAGTAAAGGTAAGTGTTGGGAAACGAGTCATTCAAGTGAGCCATTTTCTGCCAACTAAAGTACTTCGGCATGAGACCAAAATAATCTGGATTGCATCGTAAGTTCAGTACTTCGGCATGAGACCAAAATAATCTGGATTGCATCGTAAGTTCAGTCCGAGGAAGATAACATGAACTAATAACCTCGGATCCAAATTGAGAATGCACCTTGGTGCCATACTGACCTCAACCCACCGGTAGTCTTTGGTGGTGTTAGATCCTCAAAATATTCTAATGGTTTCCAAAACATGGATAATTGGCACCCACAACAACCATGATTTGCAAAGCAGTGAATGGATTTTTTATCCTAATGGCCTATCAGATTATCAGATTAAGGCCTAACAACTTATGGCATTAAAGCTTAACGACCTACTAGGTTTAGGCACAATGGCCTACGACTCTATCTCTATATAAAGAGGTAACCAAGAAGATCTTAAGGTAAGCAAGCAGTCATATTCATCGAGAATAGTCCGTTCTCTCTTTATCTCCTCTCTTCTTCCTTCCATGTTCCCAAGCCCCGACTAACTTAGGCTTCCCAGGATCCCCTACCAAAGCATCTCTAGTATGTATGGACTTTCATTATACATGCCTTTTAGGAGAAATTGCTTCGTAAGGTCGATCCAATCTCCCCATCGGTGGGCAACCGACATTAGTCCGGAGACTTGGAGTAACAATCTTGATATGGTGGGATTATATTGGACCTGACCCAAAGCAGGCACATCAGGTTGATGGGTATCACACGATCAAGTTTTTGTTCTGGGCCATATATATCCAGATTAGAACCGTTATCACCCTCAAGGCTATAATCCTAGGCAAGCCTTAAACCCATGCAAAGCTAACGTATATATGAAAGGAACAAAAAGTAATACAATCAATACAAATACATTAATTTATGACAGTCAAAATCCATGAATAATAGTTTTTCATGAAATTATAAACAACATTGTATACATTTAAAAAAAAAATAGTAATGAGGTCAATTAAAGAGCATCAATTGACGACAAGCGAATCCCTGAAGAATAATTTCTCGTGCAATTACAATCCACGCATATTATATTCCTTTATAGAAAAACTGTAACTATGTTTATAAAGCTATTATAAAAAGGTTCTCTAATATTTATTATTGATAGGAATTAAGGAAATTAGTTATCTTGATTTTTCAAGTACACGATGCAGGTTATGGGGTTGTTTTGGTGCGGTACCGAAGTAATGATTTAGCGGATTTTTTTAAAATATTATTTTTTAAATAATTAATTTTATAAATATTATTTTTTAAATTTAATTTCGAAACTAGCATAGTTATGGTGGGATGGTAGTGATATGGTGAGCTCACGTGGATTTCCGATTTGTTCAACATGTGATTTCAAGCTTAGGTAGAAAGCAAAATTTTAGATGAAATCGCGTGTGCATTTTTTTTTCGAATTCTTTTTTTTCTTCTCTCGCACATCGCACAGTTGAGTTTTTTTTTTCAATCCGCTCATGGATGGAGGGGCACGAGCGATTGCCAATGTTCACTCAAAGCCGCGGGGGCTTGAGTTCAAAAGGCCAGGAAGGAAAGAGGAGGGATGGGGATGGTAGCGACGCAGGATGCAGGAGGCGCTCGAGACTGGAGAGGGGGGGAGGATGGCAACACCGAGCCACGGAGGATGGAGGGCATGGATGGAGGAGGCACCGACAAAGAATGGAGGGCATGAATGGAGAAGGCATTGGTGGAGGACGAAATAGCGCGGCATAGGGATGGGGTGGTGGTGGTCGAGCGAAGCCATAGGTGGCACGAGGTGCGGGTTCTCGAAGGCTAGAGGGGGAAGGGAAGGGTGGTGGTGGTGATGCAAGCTTTCTGAAGGCTGAAGAGTGTGGGCTTCGCCACCGCCAATGGGGAGGGGAGGGGAGCGTAGTGGTAGGTGCACTAAGGGGTGTGGGCGGGGCATGCTGCGGGAGGAAGAAAAGGAAAAGTGGAAAAATGAAAAGAAAAAAAAATTTGGGGAGGAGGAGAAAAAAAGAAAAATTAATATTTTTATTATTAATTTAAAAATATTATTTTTATAATAATATATTTTTAAAAAAATATAATAATACATTATTTTTTAAAAAATATTATTATTAAAATTATTTTATTATTAAAAAATAAAATATTATTTTAGAAAATATTTATTATTAAAAAATAATAAAATATTATTTTAGCAAACATTATTAAAAATATGTTATTATTTTAGTGATAATAATAGAATGTTATTATTTTTAATAATAATAAAAACTATTATTATTTTAATCTATATTATTATTTTAGTAACTTCACTTACCAAATCAATCTAGAATTTTTTAATTTTTTTTAAAAAAATATTTTTATTATTAATTTAAAAATACTATTTATATATTAACATATTATATTTTTAATTTTTTATAAAAAAATTAATAATAAAATATTATTTTAATAATATATTATTATTATTAATATAATAAATAATATATTTTTATTAATAAAAATAATAATACTCAGGAAATCCACATCACCACCACCATCCTTCCCTCTTCCCGCCCCTTCAGCCCTCGGGAACCCGCACCCCATGCTCCTACGGCTCTGTTCGATCACCACCATCCCAATCCCTATCTTATGTCGTTTCCATCCTCTGCTAGCGCCTTCTCTGTCCGTGCCTTCCATCCTCCACCAAAGCCTCCTCTATCCATGACCTCCATCCTCCGTAGCTCGACGCCGCCACCATTCCCCACTCTCCCAAACCTCGGGCACCTCCTACACAGCCCCTACGGCTTTGTGCGAACACCAGCGACCACCCGCACTCCTCCATCCACAAGCGGATCGGAAAAAAAACAACTGCGTGATGTGTGGGAAAAGAAAAAAATTAGAGAAAATGCATGTTAAAGATGCCATTTACCTGAAATCACATCTTCCATCTGCAATTTTATTTTTTACATTATTTTTTCTTTAGGATGCCATCTCAGCTTGAAACTACATATTGAACATGCAATTTCAAGTCTGAAATCGCATGTTCAACATGCGAATTCATCACATCATCACCACCTCACCATAACTATGATAGTTTCAAAATTAAATTTTAAAAGATGATACTTTTAGAATTAATTATTTAAAAAATAATATTTTTAAAAAATCCTAATTTGGCTTTGTGGATTCTAGAGTTTTCTACAAATCTCCGTATAGTATACATGTTGCCCAAGTATGGCTTTTTCTACAAATCTCCATAGAGTATATGTGTTGCCCAAGTATGGCTTCCCAAGAGGAAATATAAATTAGATATTTCAAATTTAAGCTTGAGATATGAGCAAATTAAACTAGTTATATACTTAAATAAAATAAGTAATATAATATGCAGTGAATGAACTTAATAAAATAATAACATACAATCACAAACACAATGATTTTATAGTAGTTCGGTACTAAACTCAGCACCTATGTCCACTTTCTAAGTAAATCACTTAGGAATTCAACTATAATCACTAAGCTTGATTATAGTTCGATTATTTTACTTGGGTTCACAATCCAATCCAGTTAGTTTTGACCTTGTCTCACCAACCACAATCATACAATGATTGTTTTTCCAAGTTAACAATCAACCCCAATTGGTTTTCACTTTGGCTCACCAATCAAACCATACAACGTCCAACACTAAGCTTGGATTAACCTTTCTTACCCTAAGAAACTTGAAACAAAAATGAAAAATACAATAATCAAAACAAAAACAAACTCTTTGAAGCTTAAGAGAAGAAAATCTAGGAGCTTAGCTTGTAAGCTTGATTTTTTCTCTTTGAGTACTTGAAAGAAGTAAAAATTGATCTTTAATGATGATGGCCTAGCTTCTCTCTGATTAAGAAAGTTAGAAGGACAAGAAAACTCTAAGAAACACTCCTTCATTTTCACTATTTGGCTCACATACTTGAAAAACTAAAAATCTGCTTGAAAACTCTCTCTTGTAGGTTCAAAAATTCTCTTTCTTGTCCAGGTGTTTTCTTAAGTATCTCGAAGATTTTTCACCATTACAAGTCACTAACATAGACTTCTGGAAGTGATCTAGCTATTGGAAGATCGAACATAGCCATTGGGAGATGTATGGAGTGAAAAAGCTACGAAACTGAAAACTAGTCGTTACAGGCACTGGGCCGGCTCAGTTTTTAACTAGGTCAGCTCCAAACTAAGTTGGCTCAGTTTTTAGCTGAGTTGGCTCAGTCTTAGAGATCTGAAAATATCTATTTCTATCATCTTCTATTTTCTGAGACTGGAATGGCTACTTTTTTTACTGGATCGGCTAAGTTAAAAATTAGGTCGGCTCAGTTCCCTGAGTCATGAAAAATTCTACTTTCTGCTCTTTCTGTCTTTTGCTTTCACCGAGACTAGGTCAGCCTAGTTTGTATGCCATAGACTATTTGTGATCCCTTTTTTCTCCAAATTTTTTTATAGGCTATTTGTTCTTTTGTTTTGATTTAATCTTTATTTTAACTTCTTAAAAGATGTATCTAATCTAAAATATCTTTTCTAAAATTTTGAATAATAAATCTTTATTTAGATGAATGGGAACACTTAAAGTTTATGAGCTCTTGAAATTTATAACTATACATTCTCACAAACAATGTTAGTAATTTAACAATCTATACTCAAATATTTTTGTTATCATCAAAATCAATATAGGATCAACAATACATAATGTGGGACAGAATCAACTGGAAGATATATTAACTGTGAAGGAATATAAATGAAAAATATCGATTATGGGTTCTAGAGTTATCAAGTTATTTTTGTTTATTTATTTCATTTAGTTTGAATATATTATTAAAATCTTATTAAAATATATTATTAAAAAAGTTTCAAAATCTCAAAGATTTAATAAAAGCAAATACCATTAAAAATAGTTGGTTGTGAAAAGCACAACGATTTAACACCGGCAAATCTCGTGAAAGACCTTTATTGCTTTAAATTGATAAAAAGATTGAGGACGCGTTTGAGTTGCTTTAAAAAAGTAAAAATCATAAATATCAAAATATATAAATTATAAATTATATATATATATATATATATATATATATAATTTAATAAAATTCATAAAAAAATCTGGAAAACAAAGCGATAGCAAATTTGTGCTACATGGCTGGCCATGTAACTCATGACTGTTGTATATCATTGCTCTAATGGCATAACTCACTTGTAATGGCATTTTTTATAAGTTATTTTATATATCATAATATTAAAAAGTTTTGAATCTCAATCCATGCTTGTAGAGGAACAAAACTTATGCATTAAATGGACTAAGATTTGAAATTATTGATTGCTGTATTATGATTAGAAAGTAGCATGATTTTGAACTTTGAACTCATAAAAAAGAATAACGATATATTAAATGAGAAATGGGCCAATCTTACCGATAAGAGTGATGCGAGATTCTAGAGCTTGGAAGAATTGGGACCAGAGCATGCACTAAGTGGGATTAAAACAGTGAATTGTTTAACCTATTGTATCAATCACTGAAATAAAAAAGTATTGAACATCAATTAGCATACATGATATAAAATTATGATGGAATATGTGGGAAGAATACAATATCTTAGTACGGCCGGAGAAGAACCCATGGCCAGCACAAGAAAGTTAAAGAAATAATAATAGAATTGTGCATGATCTAAACATCTTTATTAGTCATAGAAACAAAAAGAATTTATGCATACATTAATTTCCATATAATGTTAGAAAGAGAGTAATTTTCTTTGAAAACGAGTAATCAAATCTATCCCTAAAGTGAAGCGACCATTATTGCCGCTTAAAACATGATCCAACTAAGTGGATAAGTGAGCTATTTTGCTTGATGTATGATCAGAAAGTTTGGTTCGGTGCTGGAGTGGATCTACGACCATAAAAAAATATCAAAGATTCACCGGATGTATCTATCAGGAACCTTCCAACGTTTAAATCAAATTAAAAGAGAAAATAGAAGATATGAAAAAGAGAAGATATGCAGAATTTTCTTTTGCCATAATTGAGGATTTCTTATGCCGGTATTTCTATGGATCATGAGTACAAAAATCTTGATGATTGAGAAGAACAAACAGCTAGACTTTTTCCTTATTAAGGGATTGAAATGGTGAACATATTCTCTATTAGGCATGCTATGATTTAGGCATTTTATCTTCTCATCAGTGAAGATGTATTATTTCTAGATGGATTGAGTTCATATTGGACAATAACTATTTGCTAAGAAATTGAAGATTTGATTGATCGTTTATTTCAATAAGAATATGTTATCATTTTGTTGGGTGAGCTGAGCTGTCGGATGAGAATTTTAAAACAGCTTATCCAATCTATATCAACCATGATCTTAGCCCCCGTGGTTAAATGGATGTAAAAAGATATTAAAAACAAAAAAAATCAAGCATACACTCCAATAATGTGGACTGGGAATTTTTGAGAGCTCGGTAGCAATTATAGTCCGGTAGCAATTAGGCAGGGGGGGTTTTGGGGGGCGTGGGTAGTGGTCGATGAGGTGGTAACTGGGAGATCTATGCATGGTTCATGAATAATTTTTTAAACTTTTTCATGAATTTTATTTTTTTTAATAAATATCATATATAAAATGAATGCAAGAAAATTTAATTATACTAAAATTAGATTTCTAATGAGATTTTTGGAAAAACAGATTTTCATTCAAAAAGAAAAAAATTTCATTTTCAAAAAAGAAAAAAATTGCACATACATAAAAAGAAACACTCAAAAAAATTTCGCTTCTGAGTTTTTTTTGAAAACTTAAGAAAAAACAACTTTTTTATTTATTTTTCTTCATGCACAAAAAATTTTAAAATGAAGCTTATTGCTGCAACAATCAAAGATGGTAGGAGATCGGATAAAAAAATCTTGTCTTTAATTTTCCTTACAATTGAAGTGCTAATTTATGTTTTGATTATTGAATCAATTGAAAATTCTAGGATCACATCTTTATTTTTTTAATTTTAAATTTATATTAATTTACTAATATATAAAATTATTTTTAAATTTTATTATTATTCTTTGGATATCATTTGCTTACATAAGTAGAGCTATTTTAGCATGGTAGTAAAACCATGGCATGGTTCATAAAGATTTTTTAAAGATTTTTCATGAATATTTAGATTTCTATATATTATAAAAATTTTTATTCGGTGCCTAAAGCATTTTACTCAGGCTTCTTTCTATTCACCGTTCATCTCGTCCACCTATTTTAATATAAGTAAAATCGAAAAAGGAAGAGGTAAACCAGTTAAAATTGGAAGGATGGATAGGATGAAAATTTTTCTTCCCATCCATCCATGATGGAATGCTTTCAGATATGCGCTTTGGTTACGTTGAATGAAAAGTTTTCCCATCCCATCAGGTCCTTGCCATCCTGTCACAGAATGATTTGAGATATGTGCTTGGGGTCGGTACAATGGAAGTTTTCTTCCAATCCCATAAGATCCTTCCCATCCCACCATGGAGTGCTTTAAGCGTCGTGCTTGTTTCCCTAAAGCCGTTTGAGTCCGTTTGATTGAAAAATATATATATATAGACCATTCGGACTGCTTTCAGATATGTGCTCATTTTTGTTTGAGCTCATTTAAAAAAAACAGAGAGAGAATAATCAAAATGCCCTGAAATATATACTTTGTTTTTTATCTAAAGCTGTTCAAATCTATTTGAATAAAAAGGGAAATAACGCAGGTCATTCGGAATGCTTTAAGATATGTGAATCATGGAAAGGGGGAGTCTGTAAGATGGGAGCAGATGCGGAAGTCAGAGCTTTAACCTCAGAATTCTATCAAATTACAACTACATCTGCATATTTTATCTACTGATCTGGCAGACCAATGACCTGGCATCATCATTAAATATAATCTAAATGGTCAAAATCTTTTTAAAATATTTTATTATAATTTACCTGGATAAAATTCTTTGGGAGCGAATCAGTCATGTTATAAATTGTTCAATTGTGTACGGTAAAAACGTCTTCATCAATCACAGGAACAAAAGACAAAAGAAAATCATTCATGCATTAATTATTATATAATTTAAATGAAGCGTAATTATTTTTTTAAAAAAAATTAGTAATTAATAGAACTTAACACTAAAAGTAAAGCGACAACAATCTTGGCCCTCATAGTTAATAGATGGAGAAATATATAAGAAACAAACAAAAGCACGGGCAAAACTCAATGCGATGGTGTGGGAATTGCAGGGAGTTCGATGGCAATTAGAATCTTTAGAGGTGCGGAAGGGTGAGATATCCGGTGAGATTTAGATTTACATGTGATTTTTTTTATGCGACTGGGAGATCTACGTAAAAGAGTTTATCTCGTAGTAATTTAACCACGGATAGCATCTTTTTAAGATATGAGTAATTCTTTTAAATGTGAAGAGATATTTTAGTATAGTGGTAAAAGCCTGACATGGCTTCGTGGATGATTTTTTTTTTTAGTTTTTTATGAATTCTTAGGTTTTTTTCAACCATGGATGGAGCTTTAGGCACCATAGACTAGGAAGAGGAATTTGGTCTTTTAAGAATCGACGGAGAAGCGGTCTTAGTGCAGTAGTGAAAGAACGATGTGGTTTCACAAAATTTTTTTTAAAATTTTTATAAATTATTAGATTTTTCATGAACCTTAATAATATATATTGTTGTAGAAGTTATCCATCATTTGATCCGATCTTATCCTCCTCAGATTACAATCGAGCACTCACTAATAACTCTACAAGACTATCTAAGACACTAGAGAGAGATTCAAGAAACCAAAGAAAATCGATTTTATATCATTGGCTTCTATTTGATCTCCCGCTCGGATGTTTATCGATCCTGGGATTGGGATCCTATCGACGACAGGACATGAGGTCCAATGACCGGCATGGATGCTAATACATCTAAGACGGAACTTCAGCTCTATACCGACCTCAAGCCAGTCTATTCATCCACGTAGGTAGTTCTTGGAATCTCCCAATAATTTTCATAATGTTGGCAAAACTCATGATTGACACACATGACTAACAACCCTTATTCATAGGTTAGTAGGCAGATTTCCTATTCTAATGGCTTGTTAGGTTGATGCTTAACAACCTAGGAAACTAAAGCCTAATGACCTATCGGATTCCAGCGTAACAACCTCTGCTCCATCTCTATATAAAGAGGTAACAAAAGAACCCTCTATGTAAGTTTAACTATAGAAAACAACTCATGCTCATTTTCTTTTTTTCTTTCTTTCCTCTATTGTTTTAAAGCATCAGCTGAATTAAGCATTGGAGGGTTTTCGTTAGAGAACCTCTAGTCAGAGTAGACTTCCCTTATAAGTTCTCCCTAAGTGCTCGTCTTTGTGTTGAAGCCATGCTCTTGGATTAAAAAAAAGTCCGACCTCTACTACACTCACCTTAGACCGGAGTCTTAAAGTAATAGTTTGGTACTGAAGGAAGGGCTCTAAATCCATTCAAAGAAAAAAGAGAATATGGCAAGAACAAAGCACACAATTCTGCCACCTCACACCAGCAATTCTCCTGCTATAGTCGGCACTAGAGGAAGGATAGGGATGGCAAATTTAGCCAATTCATCAGATATTCGACCCGATCCAAATGAGGTGGGTTTTACCTGATTTGATTAGAATCCAGAGTGGATAAAGATTTTAAAAAGATATTTAAAGCAGGTTCGGATTGGATATAGATAATGATATGCTCCAATCTGAACCTGACCTGATATAACCTTAATATATATCATCCATTCAAAATTATAATAATTTTATATTATTTACATGTATTCGAGCCGATCTGATCCGACCAATCCCAACCCAATTATCTGACTCGTATTTCTACTTGATCTGACTTGAGATAGGTATGGATCAAATATAGATATGAAATTTTTACTTGTAAGATGGGTACAGGTATGGGCCGACTAGACCCATACGCGACCCAACCCATTGCCATCTCTAAGAAAAGATCCTAAGCCCATCCAAAAAAGAAAGAGAACATTGCAAGAACAAGAGTGCATAATTCCATCACTTCACATATCATACTCTTAATTCGAGATTGCGAGATTATAGCAACTATTGCAAACTCATGGAGAATTCTTCTCATAAGCATACAAAACATCTCATCACGATATCATAAAACAATAGCGAAATAAAATTTAAATAATTAATATTAAACTTTAATTCAAATAACTAAATTAATTTTTGTATAAAAAAAATAATTCATAGTTTCGCAACAACTTCAATAAATCCTAATCTAAAATAAAGATATCAAATTTTGCTTCTAATTCACTCTCCAATATAGAATCTATGAGTCAAGCTAGTTCTCTAAATCTATAAAAATAATAAAATATAGAGTGATGAGCTAGACAGCTCAGTAAGCAATGTACCATTTAACTAGATAATCAAGTAATAATAATATATTAAAAAAAATATGCAAGGTGCATCAATTCAAATATATAGCACTAATCAAAATAAGATCATTCAAATTCAATCTTTTCAAAATTCATTTTCAAATTCATAATCAATTTTTTTTAAAATATCATGTTCATCTTGATAGCCATGAACTAAATTAGAATACCAGCACATAATCTTCACTAGCAGGATATCGATATACCAACTCCTAACTCTCACTAGTAGGATATCGATATAGTGTATCCATATATCAGTGCACAACCTTCACTGATAGAGTATCGATATATCAGTGCACAACTTTTACTAGAAGGATGTCGATATACCAACACACAATTCCTACTGATAGGATATCGTTATGCCAGTATATAACCCTCATTGGTAGGATGTTGATATACTAGCAGATAATCCCCACTTGTAAGGTGTTAATATACTTGCACACAACCTCCACTAGCAAGATATCGATATACCAGCACCCAAACTCCGCTGACAGAATATCGATATACCAACGGATATCCTTCATTGGTAGGGATTCAATATATAGTTAGGTTGTGAGTCAAGATCCATTCCAATTTAAATCATTTTTTTTGATAAAATTATTTTTGTATTTCATTCAAGTAATAGATAAATTATTTGAAATCAAAATCAATCGATCACAACTCCATAATAAAATCAATGCCTTTGATAATGCATCAATAGTATTCTATAATAGACTTAACAAATAAATATTATGCTTCATGTTTATAAATTACAAATAATATAATTTAAAATTTAATGATATAAATATAATAAAATATATTGATAAATCTAGAAAAAATATCGCATAACTTACCTCACACGTATTCCAATAAATTCACATAAGTTTATAAATTTTTCAAGATCTTCCATTCATTGATCACATCGCAGTATCCTACTACTAGATATTTTCTTGTCGTAACAACTACACTCCTATCCATAATTAAGTCCAATAATTAGAAAGAATACAAAAAATCAACAAAAACATGATGAATGACAGTAGTATCCTATAGTCTGAGTCGATCCAATCATGTTAACTTCATCTGATCAAGGATTATACTAAGATATATATATAGTTAAATAAAGTCAAGAAAGATCAAATCTAATTGTATCCGGGTCTCGTCAAAGTGGATGCCAGCATGGTACCCAACGATCATAGTTTAAGATTCTTTTCTTCAAAAGTAGATTAGAATCATTGAAAGAAATCTTTTATTAGATTAATCATAGAGAGAGAAATAATTTAGAGAGAAAGTGAATCTTCTAGAAAGAGAAATAATTTAGAAAAAAAATTATAGAAAGAGAAAGTGGATCTTTTAAAGAGAGAATTTTGGATTCAAACTTAGAGAAAAAAAGAGAGAGAAGAGAGAGAAACTCCCATGGCCGAAAGGCAAACTATGGTAGCGAGACCCACAAACCTCGATTCGATGACCGATGGTGGCAAAATGGCATCAAAAAATCAAGACTTAATATGAAAGAAATAAGAGATTTCAAAATTAAATTAAACAAGGTATCAATCAACTCCATTTGCTCTGTTAAAGAATAATGAAAAATTTAGATTAACAAGTATAAATTTTTCCTTTTGTTTTTTGGCACTAAAATGGGTTTAGCTCAATACATAATTTTTTGTTTGTACAAAGAGGGACGAGTCTTTATAATGCATAAGAAAAATGCTTTCTTAGAGGAGACATGGGGTTTAATGTAGATTCATTTTCACATGAAAAGAAAAATGAAATTAGAGATGGATAATAATTATAAATTTATAACTAAAATATTAATAGTTTAGTGAAAGAAAATAGAATACAAGTGTTTGATAAAAATCTAAGTTATTTATTTATTTATTAATGATAAATAAAGTATATATAACTAAGGTATATTATATATTTATTAACACTATGCCGCTTCAAATGAAATTTCTAGCCCCACTACTATATATATATGTGTGTGTGTATGTGTGTAATGAATAAAAAGGTGAAGAAGTACTAGGACTTTGTCAAAAAAATCAATGAAGGATAATTATGTCAACAACGCTTACACATTCCATCCATCCTTTTAATTTAAGAGGATGCAAATTGGTGGGCTAGAGTGAATAGTCAAATCCTTCTTTTTATCTATCTTTTCTAAAATTTTTTGAACCAAATGATGAATGGAGGCCATCTATCCTTCCAATTCTATCCATCCTCTTTCTCATGACCCCAATTAAACATAAAGATAATATTAACTATAATTGATAACTCTTAATATATTGATTCAATCAAACATTCAATCATCTTAAGTGCGATCAAATGTGAAAGGAAACTAAGTAAAGTTTGTTCGTAGATCAGTCTTTTGGTTAAGAATATCCCCCAAACAAAAGAAAAAAAAGGGAAAATGGAAAGTTAATGCTAGAATCAAAAATTCAAGTACCCATCTTACACAATCATAGAAAAGCATAATAAAAAGGAAAAATAGATATTCTTAGTTCATGTCTTCTTTATTTGTTTTATTAGATAGGTTTCCAGCTTTGCTTTGTTCATATCTTTTATATTTTGGGTAAAGATTTGCCCATCTTTTTTAAGAGCTTATAGATTTTGATAAAAGTACAGTTTTGTCATATAGGAAGGCAAATCATAGTACTTGAACCAGGGGTACAATCGAGCCGAGTTGAGTCGAGTAATTGAAAGCTTGAGCTCGATTCCACTCAAAATATTCAGGCTTGAAATTTGGCTCGATGAAAAATAGACAAAGCTCGAGATCGACACAACTCGAATATAAACTGAGCCATACTTGAGCTCGAGTTTGAGTTCGAATCGAGCATTATGTTACTAATAATATATATTAATATATATTATAAATAAAATTAATATTATAAAAAATATATATATTCGAGTAGGCTTGCGAGCTTTCGAATCGAGTATCCTGGTATTCGAGCTTGACTCGAAAAACTACTCGAGCTCAATTTGCATACTCGGACTCGACTCGAATTCGATAATAACTGAGTCGAGTTGAGCTTGAACTCAAGTCGAGCTCGAGTAGCTCATGAGTAGCTCGACTCGTTTGTAGCCCTAATTTAAACTATAGTCTCTTTAAGAGATGATCAATTGGTGGATGCCTTAACAACCAAAGGATAGCTAGAAATCTCTTAACTTTCTAAAAATTTATATTAGAAAATAATAATATTTACATGTGTGCATGTGTGTATTATTTTAGCTATACTATTATTGATGTAGAATCTGGTCGTCGCCGAAATCCGCTAGAGTAAAGATCGATGAGGTCACCGTCGGGGATCTACAAAATAAAGTTTCATCCGAAGTCGATGGAGGGTGGCTCCGGCAGGACCCTCCGACGATCAAGTCAGCTCTGGCCAATAGAAATGGAGTACTCGAAAATGAGTTCCGAAGCTTGGAGAAGCAGAGGCGAGCTTAGAGATCAGAGAGATCAGAGTTAGCGTATCTGAAGGATCCTTTTTATAGCAGAGCTTGATGGTGACAGCTGTAGCCGCATGCTGGCGGGCCACTCGAGATCTGGCAAAGTCAGTCTCACGGAAAGGTGCTGTCTGCAGTGGATTGATGGTGACAGCCATCGCCATCTGATAGCGGATCGCTGTCGCTTGCAGTGGACTGATGGTGATGGCTGCAGCTGTCTTGATATTGAGCCGCTCGGAGTCGAATAAAGGGTTGAAGGGCTTCAACGTGCGCCCATTTTAGAGGAGTTCAGACTTCTGAAGAGGAAGCTCGAAAGAAGTTCGGCTCCCATAGGCGTCTGGCTAGACGTGCACGGTTAAGGCCCGATCGCTGGGAAGTTCGGTGGGAGCTCGATCGGTGAGAAGTCCGATCGAGAGACGACTGCTGAGGGGTTCGACCACTGAGAGTCCAAAGGAGTTTGGCCAAGGGATGACCATCGAGGAGTTTGATAGGAGCTCGGTCGGTGAGAAGTCCGACCGGGGGACGACCGCTGAGGGGTTCGATCGCTGGGAGTCCGAAGGAGTTCGACCGAGGGATGATCGTCGAGGAGTTCGACCGCTGGAGGTTCAAAGGAGTTCGATCGAGGGACGACCGCTAAGGAGTCTGAAGGAGTTCGACCGCTGGGAGTCCCGATCGTTGAGCAGTTCGATCGGCCCTAAGAGTTCGGCTAAGATCCGTCCGCTGAAGCTCTTTCGTGGCTTCTGATTGCATTAGGCTGAGCATCGAGCTAGACTTCGACAGGAGCCGGGTTTATTCCCAATAGTAGCCCCCCCCCCACTCTCAAGTTTGAAACTTGAAGGAAGGGAGTGCAGAAAAGGCAATTGCCGAAGTCTTCTTCTAAGCTCCATGCTAGTTTAGATCGAAGCTCGGGGGAGATCTCATCTCCAACTAAAGTTGATGTTGAAGTTGAAGCCCGAAAGAGATCTCATCTCCAACCGAGGTTAAGGTAGGCCTCGTCTCCTATGGCCGGGGTCGATGCGGGCGCTCGAAAGAGATCTTATCTTCTGCAGTCAAGTATGATGCGAGCATTCGGGGGAGATCCTATTTTCTGCAGTCGAGCTTTCCTCGGGGGAGATCTTATCTCCTGCAGCCGAGGTTGTTGTGGGCGCTCGGGGAAGATCCTATCTCCTGCAGCCAAGCTTTTCTCGGGGGAGATCTTATCTCCTGCAGTCGAGATTATTGCGGGCGCTCGGGGGAGATCCTATCTCCTGCAGTCGAGCTTTCCTCGGGGGAGATCCTATCTCCTACGGCCGAGCTTTCCTTGGGGGAGATCTTATCTCCTACAGTCGAGGTTGTCTTGGGGGAGATCTTATCTTCTGCAGCCGAGCTTTCCTCAGGAGAGATCTTATCTCCTGCAGCTGAGGTTTGTTGCGAGCACTCAGGGGAGATCCTATCTTCTACAACCGAGATTATCTCGGGAGAGATCTTATCTCCTGCAGTCGAGCTTTCCTTGGGAGAGATATTATCTCCTACAGCCAAGGATGTCTCAGAGGAGATCTTATCTCCTACGGTCGAGCTTTCCTCGGGGGAGATCTTATCTCCTACAGTCGAGGTTGTCTCGGGGGAGATCTTATCTCCTATAGCTGAGCTTTCCTCGGAGGAGATCTTATCTCCTGCGACCGAGCTTTCCTCAAGGGAGATCTTATCTCCTGCAGCTGAGGTTGTTGCGGGCGCTCGGGGGAGATCCTATCTCCTGCAGCCGAGCTTTCCTTGGGGGAGATCCTATCTCCTACGACCGAGCTTTCCTCGGGGGAGATCTTATCTCCTACAGCGGAGGTTGTCTCGGGGGAGATCTTATCTCCTATAGCCAAGCTTTTCTCGGGGGAGATCTTATCTCCTGCAGTTGAGGTTGTCTCAGTGGAGATCTTATCTCCTGCAGTCGAGGTTGTCTCGGGAAAGATCTTATCTCCTACAATCGAGGTCGATGCGGGCACTCGGGAGAGATCCTTTCTCCTACAGCCGAGCTTTCCTCGGGAGAGATCTTATCTCCTGCGGTCGAGGTTATTGCGAACGTTAGGATGAGGTTCTTCTCTTGTTCCTAACAAGCTGTAGGGGCACGTAAGGGCCGTTGTCAAGGCCTCTCCCCCCATCTCATCCTTTATGAATGAGGCCTTCGACTTTGCTTGTGTTAGGATGAGGTTCTCCTCCTGTTCCTAACACGACAATGATTGACTGCTTCTTTCCTATCATCGTATAGTTTTTGCATCCAAAAACAATATTATTTATTGGGGGAGAATTTTATCGAAGGAAAGTTACTCATAGCACATTTCCATTTTGGGGTCGTGGGGGCGTTGCTCCTCCAGGTTCTCTCCAACAGTAAGTCCCGGGCCGGACGATCTCCTCTATCTCATGCTGGCCTTCTCAATTTGGAGCAAGCTCTTGGCTTTGTCGCTGGAAGACGACGAATTGCCAATGTACCAAGCTCCTCCCCGAAGTAACGTTGATGACGCCGTGAGGCAGCCGACCTTGTCGTTTCTGGTTACGGTAGCATCCTTGGTCGATCTTCTCCTACTTTAGGCTAGCGTCGAAGGAATTTATCCAGCCGCCCTTTTTTAACAAGCTCCTCAATTTTTTCTCAGAGCTGGATGCATTCCTCAGTGCCATACCATGGTCGCGATGGTAGAGGCAGTACTTGCTTCGATCGCGCTTGTTTGAGGGAGACTGTAACCCTTCTGGTCTCGGCAGCTGGTTCTTAACTTTCATGAGAATTTGAGTTCGAGAAGCGTCGAGGAGGGGCGCAGTCACGGAACCTTTCGGGAGGAGGACTTCTTCGCGCCCCTCTGTCGGGATTCCTTGGGGGCGAGCTCAAAAAGTTCGGACCTTGCTCGCATTGTGGAGGTCGTAAGTGCGGCCGAACTTCATTCCATCCCTTTGTGAAACCTGTGGGAGAACTTCATGCTCCTTTGTCAGGGCTTCCTTAGAGTCATACTCGAGAGAGAGTCCTCGCTTGCCTTGGGGCGGTCGTGAGCACGGCCGAACTTCATTTCACCTCCTGTGAAATCTTTGTAGGAGGATTCCTTGGTGACATACTCGAGCGGGAGTTCGGCCTCACTTGCACCGACTCATTCTGATGACAAGCTTCGAAGTAGAGTTTGGCCTCATTTGCGCCGAACTTCATTCCACTTTTCCACGAGACCCTCCGCGGGAGAACTTTCTTGATGACGAGCTCGAGGGGGAGCTCGGCTTAGCTCGCGTTAAACTTCATTTCGCTTTTTCGCTCGCGCCGAACTTCATTCTACTTTTTCGCTCACATCGAACTTCATTCCGCTTTCCCACGAAATCCTCCATGGGAGAACTTTCTGTTAGATATATGTGCCCTAGAAGCCAGAATTGGCTGACACTTGTAATACACTTCTAGAGGCAAAATTATAATTATGACTATAATAAAAAAAATGGGCTATTTTCTATCACATATGTGTATTTAGTGTTTGTGATACATCCTTTGAGTTAATGATAATGATAATTCATATTTTCAAGAGTTGAAAATTTAAGACATGAATAATCATTGTAACTCATAAAATGCTCCCGACCATAGGATCATCATGAGGATGGTGATTGATCCGAAAGATTGGTGTACAATCGCTTCTCTTTAGTAGATGAGTCTTGAGTCTACGGTGTGGAGACACCGGAGCGAGAGTACAGATACTCGTTAGAGAATGATGGCACTGAGCATGACCATCTTGAGTAGTCATTAGGGAGTCTACCTTCTCATAAATAACTGACTCGATGCTGCAGTGGTATGTCTGGTTCTTTGACCTGAGGTACATCGACAGTTCACCTTGAGGGTGTTATAGTTTGACTACACCATTACTCGATCTCCTAGCCATATGGAACCCTGAGGTGTATGTTGGCTATGACATGTTCATTATAGGAACTAGATTACATCAAGATGGAATCTATCTACCTCGATGGTAGAGGAGCAGCCCCTATGATAATCATGAGAATCAAGTCCAGAAGTCCATGGCCATGGTAGAGTGAAATAATAGAAAGAGATTTTATTTAGATTTTCATATCGAACTCGAATCGAATGATTATATCATATGACAGAAACTAGGATTTGACGAGTTCACCTTAACCCTAATCTGATCGGGGCTCAAGATAAAAGAACTTAATCACACAGGTAGCTGCACCAAGAGGTTCACATTCAGCTTTGATGGGTTGCCACCATATACTGCTAGGTGTCACTGGTGGATTTTGGGAGCAATTAGAATGATTTAGATGATCGATCATTCTAGCTGTTCGAATCAGAAGAGTTCTAATCCATCGAAAGGAGTTTCGATGATGTCGATGATAAAGATCATGACATATCCCATTACCATACAGAACTGAACCTAACTGGGTCACACAAATAAAAGTTTGAATTTGGTGATCATCAATTGAAACTGATCCAGTTTAATTGACCTGAATGAGATTCAATTAGGTTCAAGAAAATCATGCTAGCACTCGATTGAACCTAACGTTCTTCTTTTGCTATCATAAATAAGTTATCCTATCTGAGCCAAAGAAGTTTGTGCTCAATCAGAGGCCTTCATATGGTCTGACTGGAGGTTGTCCAAGTTAGAAAAGGTTGTCTTATTTTGTAAGACATTACCTGCCATTTTTGGTCACCTGCCATTTCTTGTTCTTTGACTTTTATCAAAAGTCTACTTTTGACTGATCAAATGTTGACCATTGATACTATGACTTTTGACCACATGTCATGCACCTATTGGAGAGCTGGTGGGGGCCTGTCCCCCTACCAGAACTTGGCAAGAAAGAGGGTGCATGCAACCCTTGGCGTGTGCCCAAGTTGGAGGCGCTTAGGAGTCCCTGTTGGAAAGGGACTCCATCTCCTTTTTGGATTCCAATTAGAGTTCTCCTAAGAACCAAACTATT
>QRFJ01000535.1:0-45391 GCA_006176705.1 Cocos nucifera | reverse complement strand
CAATAACTGACTTGATGCTACAGTGGTGTCTCTGGTTCTTTGACCTGAGGTGCATCGATAGTTCACCTTGAGGGTGTTATAGTTTGACTACACCATTACTCGATCTCCTAGCCATATGGAACCCTGAGGTGTATGTTGGCTATGATATGTTCATTATAGGAACTTGATTGCATCAAGATGGAATCTATCTACCTCGGTGGTAGAGGAGCAGCCCTATGATAATCATGAGAATCAAGTCCAGAAGTCCATGGCCATGGTAGAGTGAAATAATAGAAAGAGTTTCTATTTAGATTTTCACAACGGACTTGAATCGAATGATTACATCATATGACAGAAACTAGGGTTTGATGAGTTCACCTTAACCCTAATCTGATCGGAGCTCAAGATAGAAGAACTTAATCACACAGGTAGCTGCACCAAGAGGTTCACATTCAGCTCTGATGGGTTGCCACCATATACTGCTAGGTGTCACTGGTGGATTTTGGGAGCAATTAGAATGATTTAGATGATCGATCATTCTAGTTGTTCGAATCAGAAGAGTTCTGATCCATCGAAAGGAGTTTCGATGATATCGATGATAGAGATCATGACATATCCCATTACCATACAGAATTGAACCTAACTGGGTCACACAAACAAGGGTTTGAATCTGGTGATCATCAATTGAACTAATCCAGTTCAATTGATCTGAATGAGATTCAATTAGGTTCAAGAAAATTGTGCTAGCACTCGATTGAACCTAACGTTCTTCTTTTGCTATCATAAATAAGTTGTCCTGTCTGAGCCAAAGAAGTTTGTATGCTCAATCAGAGGCCTTCATATGGTCTGACTGGAGGTTGTCCAAGTTAGAAAAGATTGTCTTATTTTGTAAGACATTACCTGCCATTTTTGGTCACTTGCCATTTCTTATTCTTTGACTTTGGTCAAAAGTCTGCTTTTGACTGATCAAATGTTGACCATTGACACTTTGACTTTTGATCATATGTCATGCACTTATTGAAGAGCTGGTGGGGGCCTGTCCCCCTGCCAGAACCTGGCAAGAAAGAGGGCACACGCTAAGGGACTCCATCTCCTTTTGGATTCCAATTAGAGTTCTCCTAAGAACCAACTTTGACTGATCTTAGGCACCCTCTAAGGAGAAATTCAGGGGACTCTATTCTCACCAATCAGATTTAGATCTGATTTCACAAAGGGTTGTGATTGATTGGGAAGAAGAGGAGTTGGATCACGCTTAGTCTATAAATAAGACCCTGCGCCCAACTCAAACATATATAGATGATTGAATCACAATTTCCCATGCCCAAGGCTACCTCTCCCCTCTTCCTCCATGCCAAACCACCTTCTCCCCTTCCTCTCCACGTCCAAAAGGAGTTTTGGATTTTTGGTTGGTGCGATCCAGATCAAAGAAAGGTGACTGGAAGCTAAAAGGCTGCGCTGCTACAAAGGACGACTGCTGATCTTCAAAAGGAGTTTTGAAGATCCTCTAGATCAGATCCAGATCTAATTTTTGGAGATATGATAGAGAAGAAGAGAATCTCCAGATCCAGTCCGAGTGGATACCAATAGAGGTCAGGCACTTGCATGGCTAGATCCAGAACCTTTCACTGCATACAGGATCATCAACGGATAATAGGATTACCCATATCAAGGTAAATTTAATTTAATTTAATTTATCTAGATTTTATTTTATTTCTAAAATAATAATAATTAGATCTGAAACATTGCTTCATCAGGCTTTCGTCCATTGCAGAAAATTCCCCACTGTTGCCTCCTGTAGGAGTCTGGGCCGTGTTTTAGTCCCAGTCTTAGATCTGATCAAGATCAAAGAGAAAATCTTTTGAAATATATCTCTTGATCTGATCAGATCTGAACGAATCTGATCCAAAAAATCAGAATTTTTCTTCACTTCCTGCTTCTTTTGTTCGGACTTCCTTCACAACGAGCTCAAGGGGGAGCTCGGCTTTGCTCGCGCCGAACTTCATTCCGCTTCCTGCAAATTCTCTGTAGGCAGTTTTGTTGATGACATACTCGAGGGGGAGTTCGGCCTCGCTTGCACCAAACTTCATTCCGATGATGAGCTTGGAGGGGGAGTTCGGCCTTGCTTCCATCGAACTTCATTCAGATGATGAGCTTTGAGGGGGAGTTCGGGCTCGCTTGCGCTACCGAACTTCGTTCCACCTCCTTATGAGACCTTCTGCGGGAGAACTTTCGCTCTCCGTTTCTCCTACCTTAGGGTGATTGGTATGCTCGAATGCTCTTACTTAAGGTCGGTTCCTCGCATCCTCATGATGATTTTGTTGGCAAAGTCTTCGCCGAAGGTTGTCGCACGGCCTGTGTCATCTCGGCGGGGCCACAAATCCGACCAGTAGGTTGAACTGCTCCACATCTGTGGTGGCTTCAGATGGAACCTGGGCCGCTGGGGCTGAAACGGGAGCAGATGGACCTGGCGTGCAGGCCGCCGATCGCCGAGTCGAAGCTCTCTTGGGAGGCATTTTTCCCTCAGGAGAGGGCTCTGGTGAGGAAGAAGAGAGATCTTTGGAGAGAGAGGATTCATCGCCGAGCACTTCTTTAAGAATAAGGAAACCTCGGAGGTTCGGGGTGCCCTTTCTCTAGCGCCAATCTATTGACGCAGAATCTGATCATCGTCGGAATCCACTGGAGTGGAGGTCGATGAGGTCACCATCGGAGACCTGTAAAATAAAGTTTCGTCCAGAGCCGATGGGGGGGTGGCTCCGGTAGGACCCTCTGACGATCAAGTCAGCTCTGGCCAACAGGAATGAAGTGCTCGAGAATGAGTTTCAGAGCTTGAAGAAGAAGAGGAGAGCTTAGAGATCAGAGAGATCGGAGTTAGCATATCTGGAGGGTCCTTTTTATAGCGGAGCTTGATGGTGACAGCTATAGCCGCGTGCTGGCGAGCCGCTCGAGGTTTAGTAGAGTCAGTCTCATGGAAAGGTGCTGTCTGCAGTGGGTTGATGGTGACAGCCATCATCGCCTGATAGTGGATCGCTGTCGCTTGCAATGGACTGATGGTGATGGCTGCAGCCGTCTTGATACTGAGCCGCTCGGGACCGAATGAAGGGTTGAAGGGCTTCGACATGCGCCCATTTTGGAGGAGTTCAGACTCCTGAAGAGAAAGCTTGGAAGGAGTTCAGCTTCCGTAGAGGTCTGGCTGGACGTGCGCGGTTAAGGCCTGGTCGTTGGGGAGTTCGGTGGGAGCTCGATCGGTGAGAAGTCCGATCGAAGGACGACCGCTGAGGGGTTCGACCGCTGGGAGTCCGAAGGAGTTCGGCCAAGGGATGACCGTCAAGGAGTTCGGTAGGAGCTCGATCGATGAGAAGTCCGACCGAGGGACGATCGCTGAGGGGTTCGACCGCTGGAAGTCCGAAGGAGTTCAGCCGAGGGACGACCGCCGAGGAGTTCGACTGCTGGGGGTCCGAAGGAGTTCGACCAAGGGACGACCGCTGAGGAGTCCGAAGGAGTTCGACCGCTGGAAGTCTCGATCGTTGAGCAGTTTCGTCGATCCTAAGAGTTCGGCTAAGACCCGTCCGTCGAAGCTCTTCCGTGGCTACTGATTGCATTAGGCTGAGTATCGAGCTAGACTTCGGCAGAAACGGAGTTTATCCCCAATAACTATTTATCCTATAATATTAAATTTTATTACTAATAGTTTTAATTTTTGAACATATTTTCATAATTATAAGTAAATAATTAGAATTTACTTCACTTTTTATTCATATTCACTATTTTTTAGTTGACTATTTATATAAAATTAGCTAACTATTTAAATTAAATTATGCATTACTTAGTTATTAATATAACTAATATATAAAAATAAATATATTTATATTTAATTAATTTATAAAATTATTTATTTAAATTAATTAAATTTAAATTTAATATTTTAATAATTTTTATTTTATTATAAATTTATATACTATCCTATTTATTTTATATAAATAAATATTATAAATTAATATTAATAATAATATTTTTTTTATTAAAGAATAATTTAGTAAAAATATCATATAAATAACTTTCATTTTTTTTCTATTCCTTCTATATCAAGAAAAAAATCATTTCCATTCATCCTTGCATACTTTTCCTCATCTCTCCTTCCTCTATTATTTATCCTTCCTCTAATCAATCCTTCATACTAAATAAAGGATATATTCATACCAAATAAAGGGTAGATTATAAGACAAATATGATGGAATTTTTTTTCCTTTGTTGATTAAAAGTAATTTAGCTCTTTGGTTAGTAATAGTTTAACCTAGCACTGTCTGAGAGATAGTAGATTATTTATTTTTTTTTTTTAAATTTGATCTTTTGAAACACATGGGACAGTTGAGGGTTTTTTTTTAAAATTTAAATTTTATTATTATTATTATTAGTATTAAAGTAATACTTGAGAGATTAAGTATTATCTCAACAGTATTACGTAAACATGTAAAGGTGGAGCTTTACTTTTGCCTCTGTTGAAGAAAAGTAATGGAACCCTATTTTTGGCCAGTGGTAGTTACACCACACTCCCATCACCTGGTCCAGCGGCAGGTTAATGTGCAGCCTCAGGCGTTAAATGGTTCATAAATTTTTGTCAAACAACATCATTAGCATTATGTTTGACTATACTACATTTGTATAAATTTGTCAACCACAATTTTGGATTATACCAACATGGCACCAAAATTACCCTTATACCAAACCAGCTCACCTAACGGATGCCTTGTGTGGACCCTTCCCCCTCTCTTGTCAATTAGACCATGGTAGTATTTGATGCATACTTAGTTGGAGAAGTTGGACTTTGAAATGGACATGAAATATAAGTGGCTTCTGTGATCATATTTCAATCATTCGGTTAGAAAAAAATTCATTTTTATTTTATTTTAAGAAATAAAAAATTCTAACCCATTAAAATATAGTTTTTATTATTTTTATTATTTAAATTTTATTCGATTTTGATCATGAATCAAGGATGTTGGAAGATATGATCGTTCTAGTTTCTATCACAATCTATCTTTATCCTGGTTCCGATTTTGATTCGGACCAAGAACCAAATGCGCCCTTCAAATGGCCAACCCAGTCGTAAAAGGCTCAATGGTGATTTCTCCTTAGCAACTTTAAACCGTATCAGTGCTAATCAGATTTATGGGTGATTTCTCCTTTAGCAACTTTAAATTATGTCAGTACTGATCCATGATGGAAATATCCAAGGGCTGTGGCTGGTCCCAAGGAACTAGAAGCCCTGACTGGAGAACATGTAACCCCTTCAACGCATTTAAATCCTGCTGCTAAGAGAACCCCAAGCCCAAAACCAGGGCCAACAGCTAAAGATTGGTGAAAGGGAAAGCCACAAAAAGCTTACAGAAGCTATAAATGCCCATTAATGGTGGCGGGGTGGCTGGCTTTGGACCCTCTCTACCGCTGGAAAACCGTGCTCCATTTGGAAATTGTGCTGGTTAAAAACAAAAACCGGAGTCCCGTTTCCATCCTCTCCTAATCTGAACTCCAGCAGGAAGCCGAGACCGCCAGGGAAATCCCACCCAAACATTAGAAGTCACCTCTTTTGAGGCCTTTCCTTTCTTCTCCATTCCAAGATGATACGAAGCCCATCATGAGGTTGTAAAAAAGGAGGTGGTTGCGTTCTCTTATCCTACTTTTCTTAAAGGTGGGCTGGGCTCTCCATTCTCATGTCCTTCTAGTTCATGGCTTCTTCCTTGCTTGCCTTCTGAAAAGTGTCAAACTTCTTGATTCGAGAATTCTTCTTTTTCCTGTTCTCCCCTAAGTTTGGATTTTCTGTGTGTTCTAGATTCATGGCTTTTGCTGCTTCTTCGTTTGCCGTGCTGCCTTTTTGAATCAAAGGTAACAACCTTTTATTCATTGCTTCTTCCCTGCTTACCTTCTAAAAAGCTGCATCTCTTAATGTCTTACAAGCTTGGAGTTAAAAGCCCTTGTTTCTCCTGTAATCTCGTATGCGTTTATTGTTGGTGCTGGCTTTTGATTCTTTTCCTCGTTGTCCTTTTGTAAGCTTGGATGCTTTGTTTGCTTTAAAGTATGCGTTTATTGTTGGTGCTGGCTTTTGATTCTTTTCCTCGTTGTCCTTTTGTAAGCTTGGATGCTTTGTTTGCTTTAAAGGGAACCATTGGTAACAGGTATGTATAAAAACCAGCTACAAGAGCTAGCACAGAGGAGCTGCTTCAATCTCCCCTCCTATGCTTGCACAAGGGAAGGACCGGACCATGCACCAAGGTTCAAAGCCTCAGTTAACTTCAATGGTGAGATCTTTGAGGGGCCAAGCAATTGCACCACTCTAAGGCAGGCAGAGCATGCTGCAGCCGAGGTGGCCCTCACCAACCTCTCCACCAGAGGTCCTTCGAGGTCTCTGGCCGCTAGAGTCCTTGTAAGTCCCTTTCCTCTTTCCCAGAACTTTGTTATGTTCCTCTTTATTTTGTCATGGGGAGCAAGCTATTTGTCTCTTGCTATTATGGTTTTCTTCCTTCTTTTTGTCCTGTGGCTACTGTTGGATAGGATGAGACGGGGGTGTACAAGAACCTTCTCCAAGAGACTGCTCACAGAGCTGGCTTGAAGCTCCCTGTCTACACCACAGTGAGGTCTGGGCCTGGCCACCTCCCTGTCTTCACTTGCTCTGTGGAGCTTGCTGGTATGAGCTTCAATGGTGAGCCAGCAAAGACTAAGAAGCAAGCTGAGAAGAATGCTGCCATGGCTGCTTGGTCTGCTCTTAAACGAAGTAAAAAACCAAGTCTTTTTAATCTTTTCTAATATGTTTTTATTCTTCAGTATTCTTATGGTTTAACTTCTTTTCCTTTCCCCCCCTTTTTTTTTTCTTTTTTTCTTTTTGAGCAAAGCTGTTTTGATTTATCTTTAAATGGTTATATATTTGTGGTGCCAGATCTGGGTTCTTCTCCTCAGCAGGCCAAAGAGAAAGAGAACAGCGAAGAGCAGGAGGAGGTGGTTGTGACAAGAGTTTTATCTAATTTAAGGCCTAAAGAGGAGATCAAGCCAATGAGGCAGAGAAATCAGCAGCATCAGAGGAGTAGGGTGGTGTTAGGCTCTAGAGAAGGCACGTCTGCTTCTTCTCTTAATTCTTTAGGAATTATTCATCACAAATGGAAGGCAATGGATCATCTATCCCCTCCACAACACAGATGTTTCCTGGCTCCCCCACCTTCCACGGGCCCCAAGATTTTACCCCCAGTGCCCTTATTGCAGCACTCATCTCAAGAGCCACATTTCTCCAATGACAAGAGCAACAATCCTGCTCTCTGTTCATCAAATAGACCATTGCCTCCACCTCAATTGGAGGAGAAACAAAAGGACGGGGAGGAACAGACCAATGGGAATTCTGTTGCAAAGCCAACTCCAGCATATACTCGCATGCCGGCCTATTGCCGAGCTTTTTCTACGTCGAACACTTCGGTGGCCAACCGAATGATGGATCAAAGAATTCAGCAAAGCCAGATGGTTACTAGGACATTTGGCCCCTCTCCTCGTACCAATCCTTCAACTGGAACAGCTACTACAAGAAATATACAGCCAATCCGAATTCCAACAATATTTGCCAGTGGTGGATACCATCCACCTGGTACTGCTCCTGCTGTGCATATAAGATCCGTGATTCCAGTCTTCGCTGCCCCGCCAATGAGGCCGGCAGTTAACACCACAGCAGTCCAGAAGAAAGAAGGAGAGATCTCGGCAGCCACCTCAAAGCTGAACAGGCTCCACTTGTGAGGATGGAATGAATCGCTCGAGTATCCCTGATGAACTCCTATTCTGAATACATATTCTGCAGGTTTTGACTTTATGGGGGGTTTGTTCTTGAGAACTCTCTCTCTTGCTCTTGCTTGTTTGAATTCATGGATTTTGGCTCATGGATCTTCCGCTGATGGTGGTTCCTTGGGTGGAATTTTGTCACATCCAGCTTTGTAACTGATAGACTTGGACTCTATATTCTCTATGTTTTCAATGGTAATTTTACTGCTGACTAGACTTATAGACAAAAAGCATCATACAGACATCAATTTAACACATCATATCATGCAAATTTTTGTTTCGTTTGTCTCTTTTAGTTTATATTTTGGTTCCTTGAGACCTTTGTTTTAGCTGGTGACTTCTTAAGAGCCTACTTTGCCTGTCAGGTTTGGCAATTCAAATGAAACCAAACAACCACATCTTTTTTGATGCAAAAGATCTTTCAAACAACCGTCTTGGATTGCTCAAGTAGCCGTCTTTGATCTGATTTAGTCACATATTTCTTTAGGCCACAAATTTTTCTTATTTTGCCTCATCTTTTCTGATTAAACTCTGATTGTTTTCTGCAGGCTGATGGTCAGGAAAATTATCGATTTTCATCCAAAGTTTAATCCATCTAGTCATAGCCTAGGTTCTCAATCGTTTCAAGTTTTCTATGTATGTGCTTTATGAGGTGTCCCGAGATAACCCTGTTACAATAGGATGTGTTCTTCAACTCTTTTACCATCTTTTTTAATCTTCATGTACTATAAAATTTCTACTTACAGATAAAAGAGAGTGGCGAGCACCACATAATTTTGAGGAAAGAGATGTGTCATGATATCAATGAGCAATGCGCACATTTATTGGCATCTCAGAAGGAAGCAAGAGAGAGATGGAGGGGAGGAGAGGGAGAGAGTTGTAGATGGCAGATGGCAGGCATTGAATGCAATAAGTGAAGGAAAAAAAGAAAACAAAAATAAATGTTGGTATAAAAAGCTAGCTTTTAAGTGTGTGGTCAGTCATTTAGTGGACTCTGCCTCTCCAATTAATGCCTGTTGTTGGGGAGGGAGGGGGGAGAGATGGTGAGAGGGGGATTTCCTGCGTGCCTTGAATGCCGGCTCCAACTTCCCAGCTCCTTTACCTCTCTTTACTCAGTTGTTTGATAGCCTATATGCCGCTGCTTTGGATTTGAGACTTTTCCTAGGGGACTCTGTTCAGTGTCATTTGCTCCCGGGTTGGATAACGTTAGGATTGGCCACGTGTCGGGGGTTGTAGCATTTGGAGGAGCCCAAAGCACCCTGACTTTGAGGAAAAAAATAATATATGTGTAGGTACTTTAGGAGGAGCTAATTTCAGGGAAAATGGCCCCTTGGCAATTCAAGATGTTGGTGTAACCAGTGCAAAGTCTCCTGTAATTGTTGGGAAAGAAGGGAAACAGTGAACACCCGAAAAAAAAATAAAAAAGAAAAGAAAGAAACAGTTAATAAGATCATTCATTTTTGAGTTGTTCTTGGGACATTTCTAACTTTCTGAATTAATCAATTATGTTGCAGAGATCTCACCAGTTTCAAAATTGGATGATGCAAATTTTGTTACAAAATGTTCAAGATTTGGCTTTACAAAAGAAAGGTCCCATAATTGTGGACATCATTTGCCCAAACTCCGAATGAGTTTGTCGAGAGACATTTTTTATTCAATAGCAAAATTGCCTCATTTATCATAAAAAGGAATTGTCTACTAACAAAAAATAAGAGAGAGAAAGAAAAAAAAAAATCGGAGGCGGGGAGGGACCATGCCTTCTCCCGTTATCAATCTATGATATTTCAACAAAATTTTTTTTTAATTTATTAAATTAGGAAGAACATTCAGTGTAAATCATTTTGACTACTACAAACAATGTTGGATAGGATCCAATGATCTATCATCTTAAAATCAAATCATGTATTAAACTTTTGGAGAGTATAATTTGGCCATTGCTTGATTGTAATGATATTTTTATAAAAGAATTAGATAACATTTTAAGTCCCATGAAGCTATTTCTTAAAGGATTCGGTACATTAAGCAATTATGTGCAAATTTTATCATTTGAGCCTAGAAATAGATAGTCAAATTAAATTTTTTTTTTTTAGAAAAAACTTGTCTAGATGTATCTTTTAATGTAGAAAGAATTTTACGGAAGCGACTGAAGTTAATGATATAGAAGTTGAGACTCATTTTTTATAAAATTTTAGTTTTTTTATATTTATTTATAGTAAAAATTTAGTTTCGATTTGAATTATACAGGGATGGATCTCATGCTTTATATCTTAAGTTATTATTTATTAATGAAGAAAAATATCTAAACTTTATTTTTATCAGTATTTTTATTATTTTTAGATTTTTAAAGAGATTTTGGGAGAGAGTTACTTTTTTTCTCCCCAATCAGATCATTTATTAAACTGTATTTAGAATTTGTCGATAAAGAATGGAAACAAGATTTGTTTTTATTGAGCTTACAGTGGCTAAGCACCAAAAGAATTTTTGCAACTTTTCGAGTATATCCCAGTCAATCAGCCATTAAGATTTGCAACTGCTTATAAATAAGTTTGGTACCTCTAAGGTGAATTTGATTATCAGGATTACTGAATGTAATGCGATGGTGGGCCAAGATTTTGGGACAACAAAGTGCTGTTTGGCATAGGCTTTGCCATAATATATGAGTTGCTTGGGTTCTGCGGGGGCTTGCTAGCAACAAGCTGCTTCCTGCATCAGGCTCTCTGTTTTATGATCATTATTTTTTTTTTTTCTTTCGAGGAGAAATACTGTAGAGATATCACCAGCCCTTGTTCTGTTGTACATCTCCCAAGTGGAGAGGAGTGCCTTTCAATTGAATTAAAGCTGGTTGATCAAATCTTATAAGGATTAGAATAGCTTATTAATTTGAAAGAAAAATAAATGAAGTTATGGAAATGGCTTAAGAGTACAGTGAACTTTTCGATAATCGAGCATTCAAGAAAGATAGCTACAGAAGAATCATAAAATGTAAAAGAAAAAGCAACAAAACTGATGGTTAAACAGGGCATTAACACCTTATTATCAATATGGGGATTGGGTTGTACCTTTCGCATGAAAGAATAATTGACCTTTTTTTTTTTTTGCAACATCAACCTACATAAATCTCAAGATACCTCAAACTTAGTTCATCCCTCGATTTGCTTAGATCTCGAAGCAATTATTGTGCATGGTAGATATGCATTGAGAAAAGTGAAACCTTCTTTGCATGAAAGATGCAATCACGATCCATCACTATGTATTAGATTATATAATTCATTTCCAGATTTAGGAGATAAATTTTTTGAGGTTCTTCTGTCCATTATTATTTAGGGTCGGGTGGCTGAATCAAAAATTTTTTATAATTATTTTTAGATTTTACTTACCTTTTCTTTTTTACAATTACCTCCTTCAAATTGCAGGTTAACCGTCTCGTGTTTTTTTTATATAACATGGCCTTACCCTACGATCCGTTGCCACTCTCATTTATTTCTAGTCCTACCAGCGGCGGACCACAGACATCATTTTATTATTCTTGCTCAGAAAATATAAAATTGAACAAGAGATCAAATTTTGATCATGTGAAATAACCACTACAACCTTAGACTGCAACCTCCAAAGGGCCAGTTTGTGATTTATGGCATCAAAGAAATTCTCAAAATGTAGGTCCATCCCTAATTGCTAACCTCCTTGTCATTTCCAAAACAATTTTTAAGTTATTATTATTATTTAAAACCAATCTTGTTTCATTCCTTCCCCTTTTCCTCTTTCCTCCCCTTCTTATTCCAACATCACCTTCTATTTCTTTTAAATTTTACACATACATAATTATAAACAAATAGACATATCATGCAAGCATACACCTATACATGTGCACATATATATATCAGCGTGTGAACATGTAGAAGAATCAACAATGCTATTGTACTTAAAACACTTAAGATTGGGACGAGTCGAGAATCTTATTAAATTATAATAAAATAATCATGCATGCTCCATCATATCACCGCTTAGTTCATTTGATTGATATGGCAGTCGAGAATTGGTGCAATACATTGTGGAGTTAGCGATGTTAGTTGGGTCTTGGCATGCAGCTCAACTAATTACCAAGTGTCACATAAGACCAGCAAACCAAGTGGTGATATCATAGATGATTTTGGTATTGTTTTCTTAATTAAAATGCACAAATTATGTTATTCCGTTGTCAGATTAGGCTGAGTTGAATACCACACACTGAATTGTCTCATTTGCAACAGCCAATAGGATCAACTCCACAAGCCAATCAAATTACTTGCAACAGTCTCAGGATCATTTAATAGGAGAATGGACTTTTCATGGGATGTAAACGTTTTCAGTTCACCTGTGAGCCCTGCGAAGGAAGTGGGGCATTTTATTTATCTACCTCTCTCACTGAATCCTTTCAGACCAGCTGCTGGTAATTAGTCTCACGTTATAGAAGGTTGGCAAAATTTCCTATGCTTCCTTTTCTCCCAAAACAAGAGAAGAAGGAAAGTTTCTGGACTTCAAAATTTCAATCAACTCAGAATTGCCCCGAGTTTTCTCCCTCGAAGTTTTAGCATCATTAAGCAAGCAACAGACATCTATAAGAAACCTCTTACAATCTGATATTGTTTTGCCAATCCAAATTTAATCAGCATTTTGCAAAGCCTTATCGCATCTTTTTTGTTGATCAAACAATATGAGCCACCAATATGACGCTCAAACAAACTGATTAAACTAGAGCTTTGCCTGTTTCCCATGCTCACATGCCTACATAGGTCAACTTGTAGCTTCAAGTCTTTTATGTTGATCACACAGTATGATCTGCCTCCATCACAATCAATGTTGGAACTTCCACTTCATGAAATAGTTTAAAATGACATTTATCTTCAAGCTAAAACACCTAAATTTAACCAGACTTCTCCATTGCTTCCTTGTCCTTGTTCTACTTCAAATACAACATTTCAGCCAATAAAGTGCATTTAGCCATTTGAAGATCAGGAATAAGATTCTATGCAACATTCTTTAATACATGCAAAAGGCCCTTTAATCCACATTTAGATTGTGCAACAAATACTGATGATATCAAAAGACAAATTCAGATGTGATGTTAAACATCAGAGATGACAACCATTTGCAAATCAGCAACCTTAGGTTGATCATCCAACTTTAGTATCCAAATTACATAAAGATCAATAAATTTCATCTAAGTGCTATATTCTGTGACATTCCCCGCATGTCTGTAGGGAGCTCCCAGGAAATTTAAGCCCAGAAGCAGGTAATTAAAAAGGAAACCGTCAGGCTTGCAAATTCAACATTTATGCTTTAGAGTAAATCATGAGTAATCTTTCATATTCTCTGACTTCTTTTTTTTTTGTTTTTTGGCTTTAAGATAGAAGTGCTTGAAGAACTTTTGAGGGTATTCCACCGAAAGCTAGGTACATAAACAAAGGTCAAGAATCTGCAACTTAGATTTTGGTGTTGCAACATGCTCAGAGCCTTCAGGATCCTTACCAGGTATCATGACAATAGCATTCTCAGATATAATTCTCTGTTATTTTCAACAGTAGCAAATATATTGATTTTCTGCTACTTTTAATATTATAAATGAAGTGATATTGGTTACTGATGTATGTCATATACTATTATTTTTTTTGGCATAAGAACATGGGCAGAAAAACATGCAATAACAATGTCAAATATTAAGCAAAATAGGTCTTGAATTAAGATGAAATGCTAGATGGGCAACCCAGTTAGTCAAAAAGACGATGGTTTACTGCATAGACTGAAATCGTTTCATGATGAGAATGCTCATGTCCACATATCGCTGTGCACAATTGGTAAGACATGTGGATTCACTGGAGCTGAACTTGCTCCCTGGAGTACTGGTAATGCATTTGTCCCAGCATACATTTGTAATCTTCCCTACCATCTCACCAACCATAGCTTTCTGCTTCCCTTGCTGCAGAATGTCAATAACTTGAATCAAATTTGGTATCCTCAGTAAACATCAATAATTTCCAATCCTTAAACATGTACTGGTAGTGGTGAATAAGGACTTTTTCGTTGGCACCATGGTGAAATAGGACTTTTGCAGCGATATGATAAATGTCTTTACAAGAGGAAATGCACAGAGCACAATATTCACATTTCGTGCATTCATGTTGAAAAATCTGCCATCCAAAATCACGAAACGTGACAAAGGCACTCACATTTATGAATATTGAAACTCCACAAAAAGTAATCTGCATTATTTTCCTTTCTACAGATTCAGGCCACGTTGTTGTTGTGTTCTTGCAGACTAAGGCCAAATTTTTTGTAGGAATGGGCCTAATTAAAATTTTTAGATGCTTCTGCGACTAGTTCTAGTGGATACTTTCTAGCCATATATTTAAGCAGAGCTGAATGCGCATATTTAAAAAGCTAATGCACATTTTCTTGAGCTTATAAAGATTAAAGGGCTGAAGATTATCCATGTGCCAGCTGCCAGAGGCAAAAGCAACTAAAAATTTGGACAAAAAGAAAAGAAAGAAGTGGCCAAATTTACAAAACAAAAATAGAGCAGCAGATGCTATAAAACTCTCTCTATGTGCGTACATGAATGTATACATATTTTTTGTCATTGCAAACTCACATTTGAAGGGGAAATCTCTAATTAACGCTAAAACTTTTGAACAATATGTAATTCTCAGAAAATTGAATCTCAAATAACAAAACATTGCTTTTACATTTTCTTCTCAATCTTTCATTATAATGATGGATGGAAACTTAGAAATCACAGGGTCCTGTGGAAAAACACTGAAATTTAAAGCACTAAAATTTTATAACAACATAGTTACAAACATGTCCAACAGGAATATCTTATCTGAATACAAAACTATATAGCAATCCTTTTCATCATTTTAGAAAATTAAAAAAGAAAATAGTTTGGTCAATTCAAATAATGCACATGAGAAATTTCACTTGATTTTAGTATGTTGACAACACCATCATGTAATTCATATATAACTTTATTTCCATGTCATAAATCATATGGCTGATGAACAAAGTATAAAAGCCACAAGAATTAATAGCAAGGAACCAGGAAGTGTGAAAGCAAATATCTGGATCATCTTTCATTATTGAGAAAGTTCTGAGCATTTTAAGTTGAAGATATACTTACATTGGTCCTAGAATCTCAAACAAGCATATGGAAAGGAAAAAGACTTGGAGATTTCAGGGTGGGTTGGTGAAATATTGATAGCAGTCCTAATTATATAATCAAGCTAGCACCCCTCCTAAAATTGGGATCATAATGAGAAGGTTTATATGGAAGAATCAAGATGTTGTCAAGGCATATATTTGTTGAGTTGGCAATACATCACTAGGAGAGAGAGAACAAAAGAAATTGGAGGATTGCCTGTTAAAGACCCTGATATTGTGGAATCCAAATGGCATATGATCTGATCTGTCAGTGCTACGCAGACCTCTCAGAATGGTGAATGGACTGGATGAAAGGGAAACACAGCTCTACGATGGAAACTTGTCAATCAAATGACTGTAAAGACCCTGAATTAAATGGACAGGCTGTTCCGATTAAGCAAGCAGAAGAATATTGTGGAATCCAAATGGCATCTGGATCTGATTTCTCGGTGCCAACCAGACCTCTCACAGTGATGAATGGACTAGACAAAGGGGTAACAGATCAGCAATACAGACTTATGAATCAAATGTATGTTAAAATTCAGCCAGAGATTCATGAGAGAGGGCATTTGAGAGGATGGATATCTTCAAGGCCCATTAACTCTATGAACCCTGTCAAATCATCAGCTTTTTTCCTCTGAATATGGGTAAGGCCTCTTCCTACAATAAGGTTTCTCATTACTTCTCTCTGACGGATCTTAATGTACTTCTTCCAATGGGAGCGGGTATTTGTAATCCTGTCACTCATCCAATTGGAGCAGACATCGGGAGAAAGAGGACAGAATGGGTATTATCTGGATTCTGAGCGTGTTTATGATCATGTGGAAAAAAAATAAAAGGAACCATTAAGCTCCAATTAAGGCATCAATAATAAGATCAAATAATGCACTTTTGACATAAGCATGTTCCTATCCAATAATAAAATGTTTATTGTTGATGCTTCCTGTTAGTGCGAAATCTGGTTATCACCGGAATCGAGGCTGGAGTCGGAGAAGATGAGGTCGCCGCCGATGACCTGCAAAACAAATCTCGTCCGGAGTTGAGAGTGGTGGCTCCAGCAAGACCCTCCAATGATCAAGTCAGCTCTTTCGGCCAATAGAAATAGAGTGCTCAGAGAGATTTTAGCAGAGGCTTTAGAAAGAGATCAAGAGCTTCAAAAAGAAAGTGTATCTGGAGAGTCTCTTATATAGACGGAGCTTGTAACAAACTGATAGTGACAACCATAACCGCCTGGTAGTGGGCCGTTCAGGACCATATGGAGTTTGTTACAAAGAATAGTATCTGTTGTCGCGACGTGCTAGCCTATTGGAACCTGAAAGCTGAGGTTCGGATGGGGTAGCAGAGGCATGCGTCGAGGTTCTTTCGGACTACTAGAAGGGATCTGGGTTGAATCTCGCTGGGAGCATCTAAGAGAAGCTCGATCGAGTGAAGCCCTTTAGGCAACTGGAGGGAGAAGCCCGACTTGAAGGAGGAGAACCCGAAAGGAGTTCGATTGATGAAGTAGTCCGATCAAAGGAGAAGTTCGACAGAAGTTCGACTGCTAAAGGAGTTCGGCTGAAGGAGAAGTCCGGTAGAAGTTCGACTGCTAAAGGAGTTCGATTGATGAAGTAATCTGACCGAAGGAGAAGTCCGACAGAAGTTCGATTGTTGAAGGAGTTCGGCTAAAGAAGAAGTCCGACAGAAGTTTGACTGCTGAAGGAGTTCGGCTGAAAAAGAAGTCGGCAAGTCATACGAATTCGGTTGAAGCTTGTCCCTGGCCGCTGATATCGAGTGGGCTAATTCAAAGATCAGACATTCCGATCGAACTTTGACAGGAGCGAATTTATCCCCAACAATAATCCTCCTACTCCCGAGTTCGAAATTCGAAAGAAGAAAGTATGGATGCGACTGCCAAAGTTCTTTTCTTTTCTCACGTCTGTTTGGAAGGGGTACTTTGGTGTCGACTGCTTCGGCTTTTGGACTCATTAAATTCAAAACGACTTCGAGAAGACGGCTCTTCAAATTTTTTGCCGTAACACTATCCCAAGTACGACGTAATTAAAGATCTGCCCGTTGCCACTCCTCTATCAGGATGAGTGGGACGCGACGCATATAGATCGGCCGAAGGCGATTCGCAATCATAACCGCTTCGGGCCTCTCCTCAGTTATTTAAGGCCTTCTTCCTCCTCTGAAACCCATTTCGCCCAAGTCTCCTCCCTCTAGCTCCTGCTCTTCTTCCGTCCGAGAGTTTCAATTCCTCCCTTCGTCCTTCCTAATTTCAGACGTTCCTCCATCTGATTTTCGTTGCACCCATCGTCTCTTTATTATTCTCAATCAACTTAGGTCAGCCTCTCAACACTTATTTTTAATTACTCTTGCCTCTTTTTCTTCTTGTTCTTTCGATTTTTTCGTACAAGTTTTTGCACTTCGTTTTTTCTTGCTTTTTGAAAATTTTTCGGGGGGGGGGGGTTACTTCAATCTGGATGTATTCTGAAACTTTCCAATCCACCGATTCTTGGAGCTCGTCCAAACTGGTCTTCCTAGACCTCGTTCTCCTGACCAAGGTTGAGCCTAGGAACATGTCCCATCAGCCTTTCGCTCTAGACACCATCCCTTCTATCCTTACTCCTAATGACCTCTCCTTGATTCGGATACAGTATGGCATCCCACCGGAGTACGACCTTGAGATCCCTGGGTCAGATGACCATGCTAGTTCGCCTCCAGCTGGTCGATTTTGCTTGTATCTAGAAACCTTGCATGCCGGGCTTCGACTTTCATCTCCCTTTGTAGTCGTCCTATTTCGCCTTTTGAACATCTCCTTTACCTCCATCGTACCGAACTCCTTTCGGTTCGTAATCGACTTTCTTTTCCTCTGTTGCCTGGCTAAAGTTTGGTCGACTATCTCACTTTTTCAAAACTTTTACACCTTTAAGCATCATCCTTCCGCAAAGGACTGGTGGTACTTCTCCCCCCAATTCGATAAGAAGGGGTTACTGAAAGATGCTCCTTTCGTTTATAACTGAAAGAAAAAGTACTTCTTTGTTCGATGCCCGACCTTGATACTTGGTCTTCCTCCTTGGGGCTTCATTCGGGAATCAGTCCGTCGAGCTCCTAGTCTGGACGAAGCCGACCTCGAGTCTTCTAACAAACTCAAGACGTACCGAACTCCTCTCCTTTCCGACCTTCTGAAGGAGCAGACCTTGTTCAACCTTGGCCTAAACCCTCTTGATCCTGCTGGTATTAAGTACATTTGTATATATAATGTATATATATGTATATATATGAATTCTCATGAGGTTTCATATGTACCTTGCCCGACTGTAATTTTTTCCTTGTTACAGAGATGGACACCGATGCCGCAGAGAGGCTTGCTAAGGGCCTTTATGCCCAGAAGAAAAGAAAGAGAAAGGCCCCAAGCAAGAGCTCGAAACGAGCAAAGGTCGGCGCATCCAACCTTATGGCTTCTACTACCATCGATGCCACTTTCGAGGTCCACTCGGGAGACGAGGTCATCCCGACCGCCTGCGCCGTCATCACTGAGGGGGAATCTCCTCCCTCCGAGCCTGCGAATTTCCCCTCCGAGGATCGCGTGCCCAATCCCCCCGCCAACAAAGAGGAGAGGAAAGGAAAAGCGGCCATCATGAAGAAGGCTCGCAAGGTGCGCTCGGACGAGCCCGACCGGGGTAGCAGTGAAGATCAGGAGGCGAATCCGCTCGATAACTCGGACATCATTCGGGATTTAATTGACAGACTCGCCCTCCCAGAGGAGGTGGACTGCCTGACCGACCTTGACTAGAGGCAGTTCGTTTGAGAGTCTCTTGGGACTGTCCTTAGAGTAATCATCTCGTCATACTTCATTTTTATTTTCTCATCTTTTCTTCCTTCATTTTACAGCGATCTGTTCATTGCAGTCGGGCCACCACATGCTTGCCCACCTCAAGCGGGCAAATTGCTTGGAGGTGGAGGTGCTGAAGGTCCGGGAAGACCTTCAGACCGAGATCAGGCGATGACTGCCGAGACTGAGCACCTCGCGGGGGAGAAGACGGCGAAAAGTGAGAGCCTACGCAGCGCACTTCGAAGGGAGGAGTTCACCTCGGCCGGACTCAAGGCAACGTTGGCTCTAAAGGAAATGGAGAAGAAAGAAGTCAAACTAAAGGTTGCCGAGCTGGAGGCCCAATTGGCGAAGTCCATTTCGAAGGCAGCGGCCCGAGCCGTGGAGTTCAAGATCTCCTCCGAAATGAAGGATCTGAACATCGCCTTCAGTCAGGAGGCATTCATCAAGGGCTTCGAGCTCTGCGAAGGCAGGGTGGCCCGAAGGTTTCCCAAACTCGACCTTGACTTCCTGGAAGAGGAGGCCGGTGATGAAGGAGGATCGTCCAACACCAGGGCCGGTCTTTCTTCTGCTGAGCCTACTGCGGTGGTGCCTGAGCCTGCTTTGGAGGTGCCTAAGCCTGTTGAGAGCGCCCCAACTTCTTTTACTGCTGCACCCCCCAAGGTTGTGGATCTTGAGTAGCTGTATCTTTTCCTTTTTCTCTATTGACTTGCTTTGTACCTGAAAGTTTCTAATTAAATGAAAACAAGTTTACTTTTGTCTATACCTTTCTTCACATTGGTGTTGTGTCATATGTTATCCAATATCCTCCCACCGACCAGGGTCATAACCCATAGTCCCTAATCAACACTGATTTCTTACATCAGGAAGTCCCGCTGAAGCCTTTGATAAAGAGCTTGAAAAAGAAAATCCACCATCTGAAGAAGAAGTTGAAAAGAACGAAGGAGGGTCTTCAGGCTTCTCGAAAGAACGCCTTGGAGGCGACCAAAAAATTCACTTGCCTCTAAAACCTACACATGAAGGACTCCGCAAACTTTAGCATCCAGAAGGGCATTTTCGAGAAGGAGCTCACCGAACTCAAGAAAAACGCCAGCTACAAGTCTTGGATGTTAACGACGAAGATCAACTCCTTCGAAACCGAACTTAAAGCGACGAAGGGGAAGATCCAATTGCTGGAAGGAAGTTCACCATGGTCCTCTGATAAAGCGCGATACGAGTGGGACTGGTCGAAGAAGTTCTCCACACTTCAAAAATAGTTGCATAATGCTGAGCTCGTCTATGATACCTATCGATTAGGTTGGAGTGAGAGGATATCTAAACTCGAGCAAAAGCTTCGTGCTACTAATGGCGAAATAGCTCGGCACTAGAAATAGCTGAATGACAGCTACCAAGCTAGCACAAGCAAGGAATCGAAGGAGATTACCTCTTTGAGGGGGATTGTCGGCGAGCTTTCAGAGTCGGTTGGGGCAGAGAAGGCCGAAGTGCAACGAATGAAGCTCCAGCTGACCTGTGAGCAGCAAGCCATTAAGAATGCGGAGACCGAGTTTGAAGTCTTGAAGAAGCAGCGACAAGAGCTTGAAGACAAGTTTCAACACGTCAACAGGATGTACATAGATGATTTACTAAAAAAGAAAGAACTTGAAGAAGAGATTTTAAGATTGAAGCGGGCCTTGGTGATGGCTGGGGCCAACAGCCTAAAATCTGAGAAGTCCGGTCCATCTTAAGGCTTCGGCCTTTCTCCTTTTTTTTCATGTAATCAATCTTGCCGACCTTTATTTTGCTTGTAATGAACTTATATTTATAATAAGATGGTACCTTTTTTTCATTATTATTCGTCTTACATGAACTCAATGCTTGCTTGTGTCTTCATTTTTCCCTCTTTGTCTTTCTTCTGTGTTGTCTTTCGATGAAATGATTATTGTGGATACCTATCCGAGGTTCTTTTCACGGACCTGGGCGCGATTTTCCTTCTTGCATCTCACACGATCGAAAAGTCGTAGGAGAAGTGCATGTGAGGATTGGTGACAAGGTTTCTCCCTTCACTTTGCTTTAGGTTGGGGGTCCGTTTAGGACCACTGGAGGGACCGTCTTTTTTTTTTCGACTTAGGTTAGCAAGATTCTCAAATTTACTTGCGTTAGGACGAGATTCTCTTTCTATACCTAACGTGGCTGTAGGAGCACGTTAGGATCGTTGTCAGAGCCTCTCCTCTAATCTCGTCTTAGGTCAACGAGATCTTCTATTTTGCTCATATCAGGATGAGGTTCTCCTACTTTTTCTGACATGGCTATAGGGGTACATTAGGACCATTGATAGAGCCTCTCCCCTCATCTCATCTTAAGTTGACGAGGCCTTCGACTTTGCTCATGTTAGGACGAGGTCCTTCTCCTGTTCCTAACATGGCTGTAGGAGCACATTAAGGCAGTTGTCAGGGCCCTCTCCCCATCTCATCTTAAGTCAACAAGACCTTCAACTTTGCTCATGTTAGGATGAGATCCTCCTCCCGTTCCTAACATGACTGTAGAGGTACATTAGGATCGTTGTCAGGGCCTCTTCCCTCATCTCGTCTTAAGTCAACGAGGTCTTCGACTTTGCTCATGTTAGGACGAGATCTTCCTCCTGTTCCTAACATAACTATAGGGACACATTAGGATCATTGTCAGGATCTCTCCCCTCATCTCGTCTTAAGTTAATCAGGCTTTCGATTTTGCTCATGTTAGGATGAGGTCCTTCTCCTGTTCCTAATATGGCTGCGCTCGTCGCATGGTCAAGTTTGGAAGATAACCCTCCATCATTATAGATATATAATAAAGATTAGGATGTTAAAGTAGGAGAATTTCATTGCAACCAAATCATTGGTAATACATCTGTAGGTTTTCGAATTTCATGGTCGTGGTAGATCCACTTCTCCCAACTTTCTTAAATAGTATGTCTCGGGTCGGATGACTTCTTTGATCTCGTAGGATCCTTCCTAATTTAGGACAAGCTTCCCTTAGTTCTGCGACTGAGAGATAGCTGCTTGTCGAAGCACCAAGTTTCCTACTCTGAACACTTTGTTCTTGACTCTGGAGTTGTAGTATCGAACCACCCTCCGTCTGTAAGCAACCATCCGAACTTGAGCTTCTTCTTATTTTCCTCTAGTAGGTCGAGGTTAGCTCTGAGGTCCTGTGAATTGCGCTGCTCATTGAAGGCCATGACCCATGCCGACAGGAGTTTGAGCTCGATTGGGATGACCACCTCCGTTCTGAAGGCCAAGGCAAATTGTGTTTCTCCAGTTGGCAGTCTTTGGGTAGTTCGGTATGCCCAAAGGACATGGTAGAGTTCGTCCACCCAAGTTCCACCTGCTCTTTCAAGTCTCACCTTGATACCCTGCAATAAGGTCATACTGGTCACTTCTGCTTCACCATTTGCTTATGAATGGACCACCGATGTGAAATTATGGAAGATGTTCAAGTCTTCACAGAACTCCGCAAACTTCGTCCCAGTGAACTGCCGCTCATTGTCTGTTATGAGAGTTCGAGGCAGACCAAATCTGCAAATAATTGATTTTTAGATGAAGTCTTATACTTTGACTTCGATGATTTTTGCTAGGGGTTCGGCCTCGATCCATTTGGTGAAGAAGTCGATCGCAACTAAGAGAAACTTTCATTATCCGGATGCCGTCGGAAAGGGTTCGAGTATATCCATCCCCCATTGTGCGAATAGCCAAGGCACACTTAGTCGGGTAAGCTCGAAGATCGGCTGCCTTTGTATACTCGCATTTCTTTGGCAGCGGTCGCATCTTCTAACATACTCAACACAATCGTGATATAGGGTTGGCCAGTAGTAATCTTGTTGAAGTAGCTTGTGAGAAAGAGACCTGACACCCAGATGGCTCCCACAAATTCCTTCATGCACTTTTCATAGTACAAAATCAGCTTCAGAAAGTCAGAGACATTTCAAAAGTGGCAAGAAGTACAACCTTTTGTACAATTTGCCTTCATAAAGGACATATCGGAAGGCCTGATTTCTCAGCTTTCAAGCTTCCTTCGGATCATAGGAGATTGTCCCATCTTTGAAATAAGTAATCAATGGATCGATCCAACAGGACTCATGGTCGATCTGCATTGCAACCTACGGTTCTTTCGTACTCAGGCATTTTAGCACTTCAAAGTATACTTCTTTGGAAAGCTCGTTGGAAGCGAGCGTGGCCAGCTTGGATAGGTCGGCTCTGGTGTTCTCTGCCCTTAGAATTTGCTGGATGCTAAAGCCATTGAAGGCTGGGATCAGGCTCCTTACTCTTTCAAGATACTTCATCATAATTTCCTCCCGAGCTTCATAGCTGCCACCGACCTGTTCCACCACCAACTGTGAATCACTGTAGACTTGAAGCCGATCGACTTCTAGTTTCTTGGCAATCTTGAGCCCTGCTATCAGAGCTTCATATTCTATTCCGTTGTTTGTCGTCGGAAACTCAAAGCATAGTGCATACTCGGCGATGATCCCTTCGGGATTGATCAGGATCAGTCCAGCACCTACGCCAAAAGCATTGAAAGAGCCATCCACATACAAGGCTTAGAAGCCTTCGAGAAGGTCCGCTCTTTCTTCGGAGGAGCTCGACTGCAACCACGAAATGCTGGCCTCATTCTGCTCAGGTTCGGCCTCATCCAGAATTGTGCATTCTACTACAAAATCGATTAGTATCTGAGCTTTGATTGACGACCGAGGTTGATAATTGATGTCAAACTCCGTCAGCTCAATAGTCCATTTCGCTACTCTTTCAGACGCAACTATTCGATGAAGAACTGCTTTGATTGGTTGGTCGGTGAGGAGTGTTATGGTATGCCCCTGGAAGTAGGGCCGAAGTCTCCTGGCTGCAATCAGAAGAGCGTAAGTCAATTTTTCCAACTTAGTATACCTAGTCTCCGCATCTCTCAAGACTCGGCTTATATAGTAGATCGGCTGTTGCACTTTTGCCTCTTTCTTGACCTGGACCGCTGCTAGTGCTGCAGGAGAGACCGCCAGGTATAGAAATAATTCTTCTCCAAGCTCGGGCTTTGCCAATAGTGGGGGCGAACCGAGGTAGTTCTTGAGTTCTTCGAATGTCTGTTGGCACTTTGCCATTCAGCAGAAGTTTTTTGATTGCTTGAGGACTTAGAAGAAGGGTATACATCGCTCGGCCGACTTCAAGATAAAGCGATTTAAGGATGTCACCTTCTTGGTCAAGTGTTGGACTTCTTTTATTGACTTTAGGGCGGTCATCTCCTGGAGGACACGGATCTTCTCTGGATTAGTCTTAATCCCCCGTCTTGAGATCATGAACTCTAAAAATTTTTCTGAGGTTACTCCAAAGGCGCATTTAGTCAGATTCAGCTTCATCTTGTATCTTCGAAAAGTGTTGAAGGTCTCTTCAAAATCGACAATATGATTGGATGAGGTCCGGCTCTTGACAAGTATATCGTCCACATAGACTTTCATGTTGTAGCCGATTTACTCTTTGAAGATCTTATTGATCAAGCGTTGGTAGGTTGCGCCTGTATTTTTAAGCCCAAAGGGTATGACCCTGTAACAATAAAGACCACGATCAGTGATAAAGGCAGTTCTCTCCTCGACCTTTGATGCCATCTGGATTTGATTGTAGCCGAAAAAGGCATCTATAAAGATGAGGAGCTCGTGGCCCGAAGTTGCATACACTAGTTGATCAATTCTGGGCAGGGCGTAGCTATTCTTTAGACAGGCCTTGTTCAACTTCTTAAAGTCGATACACATTTTTCATTTGCCATTGGCCTTCTTGACCAAGACCGCATTAGAAACCCAACTTTGATAATGGACTTCTTGGATGAATCCGGCTTTGAGAAGTTTATCCACTTCTTTCGTTATCGCCTTCTACCTTTCTAGTGTATGGCCCTAAATCTTTTCTTTACCCAGCCTGTATTTGGGATTAACAGCTAATCGATGTTTTATGACCTTGGTGTCAATCCCTGGCATATCCGCTAAAATCCAAGCAAAGATGTCAGCATTCTTCCATAGAAAGGCGATAAGCTGCTCCCGAACTTCATCCCCTAGGTTGGAGCCGATCTGCACCGTGTGTCCTGCATTTCCATCATTCAGAGGGATAGCTACAAGATCTTCCATGGATTCACCCCGCTCTTCAGTAAGATCGTCACGGACATCTAGACCATCAATCGGGCAAGGATCGGGTTGGCTATTATTTTGCAAAGTGATATAGTAGTGCCTTGTCAAAACCTGATCTCCTCTAACCTCCCTGATTCTGCAGCTCGTTAGAAACTTTATTTTTAGGTAGTAGATCAACACCACAGCCCGGAGTGCATTTAGGCCAAGTCGGCTGAGAATTGTATTGTATTCTGACGGAGCCTTCACAACCAAAAAGTTGACCTGTGCTTTGGCTTACTTTGGGTATTGCCTTGCAGCCACAGTCAGTATTATTATTTCTTCAACTAGCACAGCATCGCCAGTAAAGCCCATAAATAAAAAATTCATAAATCCCAAGTGGTCATTGGGTATAGACATTTTAGAGAAAGCATCGTAAAACAAAACATCAACAGAGCTTTCATTATCTACCAGAACGCGATGTACATTATAATCAATAATGTTTAAAGAAATTACAACCACGTCGTTGTGCAAGAACTGAACTCCTTGGGCATCCTCATCGGTGAAAGCTATGGACTCCTCAGTTCTCCACATTTTCGCAGGCTCCACCTATCCACTAGCCTCCTCTTACTGAAGTCCCCCAGAGATGGTGTTGATGATGCCAAGCGGAGGCCGATCTCCTTATTGCTCCTCTTTGGCGGCTCTAATTGTGGCAGCGCTCTTAGCCGATCTTCCCGTCTTTCAGACCGACGTCGTAGGAATCGACCAAGCTTGCCTCGCTTGATGAGCTTCTCGATCTCATCTTGAAGCTGAATGCATTCCTCAGTATCATGACCGTGGTCATGATGGTAGAGGCAGTATTTATTGGGATTGCACTTGTTAGGATGAGTGCGCTTCTCTCCGACCTCGGTAGCTGCTCCTTGATTTTCATTAGTACTTGGATTTTTAGAATATTGAGGGGAGCATAATTATGGAACCTTCTATGGGGGGAGCCCCATCGTGCCCTTTTATCCGAGCTTCTTTGCCTTCGAGTTCAAGGAGTTCAGGCTCTCTTGCGCTTGGAAGGAATTCGAAAGCACGATCGAGCTTCACTCGACTTTTCATCAGCAGTGGGCATACTTGATTCACCTGCTCGCCGCTCTCCAGCGGCTTCATTATCCTTGGCCTTGAAGGCCTCTTCTGCTCAGGCATAACCTTCAGCCCAAGCCAGCATATCAGCAAAATTCCTGAGATACTTCTTCTTCAAGAAGAATAGCAAATAATTCTTCTGAAGGCCGCCCTTCAGTACGGCCATTGCAACAGATTGGTCCAAGTTTCGGACCTCCAGTACCGTGGCATTGAAACGGGTGACATAGGCCCGTATGGATTCTTCCTCCTGCTTGATGTTGATGAAGGAGTTTGAGCTTCATTGAGGACGTCGGCTGTTGATAAAATGAGTCATAAACTGGTGGCTCATCTGATCGAAGAAAAAAATAGTACCCGACTTGAGGGTCGAGTACCAATTTCTTGCTGCTCCCTTCAGGATTGATGAGAAAGCTCGGCATAGAATGACATCTGGCATGCCGTGGAGTAGCATCATGATCCGAAAGATCTCCAAGTGGTCAACTGGATCAGTAGTCCTGTCGTAGCTTTTGAACTGGAAAAGCTTGAAGTTCGATGGGATCGGTTCCTGCACGATTTAATGAGAGAAAGAAAGATCGGTGTAGATATCATTACCATGAGAGGAGGGAGCATGGTGGAGTTTCTCGATCCGTCGGTTCATTTCTTATAGTTTTCGGTCCAGGAGATCCTCACAATCATGAATCTCCAAAATCTTTTAACTGAATAGAAGTAAAGTCCCCTCAAGGGTTGAATCATGATCGGAGCAGGGGCTCTGTACCCTCTGCTTCTCTTTTCTAGAAGTTACTGGCCGACTCGTCCAAATCGATCGTCTCCAGACTAGATCCTGGGGTTTCAAAGAAGCCTGCTCCAACTGGATTAGCACCGGAGGTCACTACTGTTGCATGGCCTGCACTGCTTCAATGAGGCCCCAACATACTAGACCAGCAGGTTAAATTTCTCTATATCCATCATTGCTGTCGGTGGAACTTGAGATGCCGAGGATGAGATAGGGTGGATAGATCTGGATGAGATCTGACCATGGAGGTGGTTGACCACCGAGTCGAGGCCTTTCTGGAAGGAATCCTCTTGAGATTAGCTGGGGAAGAACTCCAAGGGAGAAGAAGAAAGATCCCTGCTGAACACTCCTTTAAGAATAAGAAAATCTCAAGAGAAAGAGGGTCCTTCCTCTAGCGCCAATCCTGTTAGTGCAAAATTTGGTTGTCATCGGAATCAAGGCTGGAGTCGAAGAAAATGAGGTTACCGTCAGTGACCTGCAAAACAAGTCTCGTCCGGAGTCGGGGGTGGTGGCTCCGACAAGATCCTCCGACAATCAAGTCAGCTCTTTCGGTCAACAGAAATGGAGTGCTCAGAGAGATTTTAGTAGAATTTTTAGAAAGAGATCAAGAGCTTCAAGAAAAAAGCATATTTGGAGGATCTCTTATATAGGCGAAGTCCGTAACAAATTGATAGTGACAGCCGTAATCATCTGATAGTGGATCGTTCAGGGTCACATGGAGTTTGTTACAAAGAATAGTATTTGTTGTCGCAATGTACTAGCCTGTTGGGACCTGATAGCTGAGGTTCGGATAGGGTAGTAGAGGCATGTGTCGAGGTTCTTTCGGATTGCTGGAAGGGATCTTGGCTAAATCTCGTTGGGAGCATCTAAGAGAAGCTTGATCGAGCGAAGCCCTTCAGGCAACTGGGGGGAGAAGCCCGGCTTAAAGGAGGAGAAATATGGAAGGAGTTCGACTGATGAAGTAGTCCGATCGAAGAAGTCCGGCAGGAGTTCGACTGCTAAAGGAGTTCGATTGAAGGAGAAGTCCGATAAGAGTTCGACTATTAAAGGAGTTCGACTGATGAAGTAGTCCAACCGAAGAAGAAGTCCTGCAGGAGTTCGACTGATGAAGGAGTTTGGCTGAAGGAAAAGTCTGGTAGGTCATACGAATTCGGTGGAAGCTCGTCTCTGGCCATTGATATCGAGTGGGCTAATTCAAAGACCAGACATTCTGGTCGAACTTCGGCGGGAGCGCATTTATCCTCAATACTTCCTATAGATATAGATTTAGACATTTAGTTTAAAACATACTGGAAGAAATTTTACCGCACATGAAATCCTTTGTTATTTACAAAATCAATATGATGTCATCTGAAAAAGACCGAAAGGAAATGTCCCAAATAAACACCTATTTTTCTCTTCTTGAGACCACAAAACCTAATAATTTCATTTGAATCACATTCTTTCAGATGCAATTTAGAGCTACAAAAGAGAAATATATTCTATTATTTGTTCAGAGTCGTATATATAGTGTGTGTCTATGAGTTGAAACTAACATAATGGAAGCCTCTTTAAGCAATAAAATAATGTCTAATTACCTTAGAAATTTAAACTTTGTATGTATGTGATGTTTCTCCACCAATCAAGCTACTTTATCAATTGTCTTATTAGCAAATTTAACAACAAGAAAACACTTGATACTCATTTTGTCAAGTCCTTAATCTTATTAATAAAAATAACTCAAACCATTCCAATGTAAAATAGAAATGAGAAGTACCTTCCATCTCCCTAGTCCTTACTGCCATCACTCCCTACTTAGCTCCCTCCCATGAGGAAAAAAAGGGAAGGGGGGGGGATGGGTAAAGGGAAAAAAATGAAACAAATATACTTTAAGCTTTACGTAATCTACTAAAAAGACTACAAGGTTATGCTGGAAACTGGTGTGTATGAGTCTGTACCGGCTGCAATGCATAATAACAATACCATATACCCATCAATAGTAGTACCAGTTCATACTGGTGCATGGTATATCACCTTATTAATGCTGTGTTGTGTGTCAATGCAACACAGGCACCGGTACAAGAATATCAACTCTTGCTACAAGGGCAATATTGTATGATTTTATTTTACTGAAAAACAACAACTTTCCAACCTTGTGTCAAAGTACTTAGTGGAAATATCAAATTCTTAATAGTGAGACAGATCTTCAAATGGGTACAAAAACCCCCAACATGTGTTACCAATAAGATTTTTTAGCCATGAACGGGCTTTTTACAAGGAAAATCTATGCACAGCACTACATTCATGAAGCCACTCACTTTCGATATGGTGCCTGATGAAGGGGCCAACCCTCAGATCATGCTAACCTTTTATGAATGATGTACTAATAGTGCAACTCTTGTAATATGAAAACTACATCATTTTTCAATTAGGAATCAACTTTAAGGATCCTCCTTTGTCTTTAGCTAGTTCCTAACTTCCTGTTGAAATCTGAAACCCCTCAAGCTAGAAAATACCTAAAATTTGTTTGTACTCATCCATCCAAATTTTCTTTAGGTTTCCTATGTCTTTACTAACTTATCAATATGAATTCAAGACCTTCTTGCCACACTGTTCATGGCTTACTACATTGCCACCACTCAACATTTCCACTCTATCTAACGCTGACCATGCTTAAAAAATTATTATCTTCCCCATTATGCCCATTTCTGACCTACCCTTCTTAGCATTATTATGTATCTACTTAAAACATCCTCATTCTTGTATGACACTGACCAGCATTTTAACACAGCATAAATCTAGACCATTGCCTATCATATGGGCATCTCACTTCATCCACCATACCATAATCCCACTCAAAATCTTCCAAACATTTCTCTTCTCCTTCTAACATTAAATCCAGTGCAGAAAGAACCTTTTGGAGAAAACCTATTCTCTGTTGACCTCAGGTCCTTAACTACATATTCTATCAACTGATATAACCCCTAAATCTGTATCCTTCTCTAGTCTCACTTAATTCAAGTCCTCAATCCATTTATCTTCCTTTCGTTATTCTCCCTTGCAATTTCTCGACAATATGCCTCATTGAACAGCCCCCTTTTGCTATGAAAACTGTTTTCCTGCTGCAAGCTTTTCCAACCTCCCTTATCCTTCTGCCCATGGAGTCCTTGATCTGGATTCCAATATGAAGACTTTTTAGAATGTCAAGCGAAATACCTTGACAACAAAAGTAGGTTTTGGATAGATTTGTGCTGTAATGCTCACATCAGTTAGAGAGAGTCTTCCATGAGGGCTATGGCCACCTTATATCTCTTTTCCAGCTTCAAAAAATGCCAGAAAAATCTCTTGTAGGCCTATATCAAAGCCCAAAGACTATTCTTCCTTCCGCCTTGCACCTCCTATAAATGATGAACCTGAGAGAAAAAAAAATCTCCACATACCAAAGGTTCACTACTAAGCTTAAGAACTGTGCTTGCCATCTCGACTCATTCATGCAATCAACCTATCATTTGTGGTTGTCAAATCCCCAGTAGTCTTTTCAGAAGAGTCTGATTCTCTTGTTGTTGCTGGAGTTTGAGTCTTGATCGAGTGTTTTCTGTTAGTTGCTCTTAGAGTCCAGTTGAGGCAGAGTAGAAAAGGGTTGGATTAGTGTAGAAAGACTGCTAAGTCTTCAAAGTGCATTACGATCACTCTCTTTCCTCTTAGTATTTGTCATTAATGCCGGTGCTGCGAGGCCCAAGATATCTGCCGATCAGGAATGCAAAGGGAAGGCAAAAGAATAGACTTTTTCAGACATGTTTTAGACCAATCAGAAAACCAACATGACGGGGAAAAGCTAACTCTGAAAGCTTTGAATCGCAGCGAAGTGAGAAACTGGAATCTTAAGGATTCCAACACAAATCCATCGTTGTCCCCAAATCCACAATTCCAATTCCCCCGATGTATTGAAAACATCCACATAAAAAGAATTTTTTATGAAAAAACCTACCTGAATTTCACTAAAGAGAAAGATTTAGCTGAAGTGCAGCACTCGAAAATTGCATGAAAAATAAAATTTTTGTATGTAATTCAGTAGAATTCAAGAATATTCAGTCGCAAGGAAAAATAATCGAGCTAGGATCAATAGATTTCAGAGAATAGAAGAAGCTAGTGGATCTAACCTCTGCAACTCGGCGGAGTTCTCCATGTCACCTCTTCTCCGCAAACCCTAGGGGTAGATCACTAGATTGCTTGACCTAAAACCCTCCCGAAAAATTTATTGTGCATCGCGGCAGTGCGCGATGCGCTGATTGGTTCATGCGCAGGGCCCAGAATTTTTTTTTTTTTTTTTTTTTTTTTTTTTTTTTTTTTCACATGCCATGCTTCGACCCGCATGGAGCAACCACCACGAGCGAGCAGTAGGCAAAAAAAATTTTGAAAAATACTTTCTACACCGCTGATATCATCTACAAAAAAAATTTAAAAAAATACTTTCTGCCCGGTGAGCCAAAACATAGGGCCCAAAATAATTTTTTTTTTTGCTTTGATCCCGAGCTAATCATCATAATATCCACTACACCATCCACAATATGAAAATTTTTTAAAAAAATTTTTCAATCCTTAAAACCCTACTTGTTATTGTAGGGCCCGAAATGGCTGTTAATGGACTACAAGGCCTCGGCCCAAAATATTTTTCTTAGGTTGGGCTTTAGGACCCTGATCATCCCCATTGAGAACCCTACTCACTTATTTCTTGAAGAAAATGATGGAAAAAAATTTGAAGGTACAAGCCATTGGTTTTGGTCTAGAAGGTTTATATATTTGTAAGCAAAATAATATATATTTTTTGACCTCTAGAACATAAGTTATATATTATATTATATTATATTATATTATATTATAAATTATATTATATGAATTGAATCATAATATTATTAGTTTATGATATACCAAATCAATTATATCAATTAAAAATTCTTACAAAGATAAATTATATTGATATATATCGATTAAGAATTATTACAAAGATAAATTATACTAGTAATGTAATAGTCTGATCCATTGAATAACTCATCATTGAGTCAGCTTGCATCCCACCAAAAGAGGGAAAAAAAGGAGTTAGAGGAAGATAGAACCATTGAACAACTCATTATCAAGTCAGCTTGCATCCCACCAAAAGAGGAGAAAAAAAGGAGTTAGAGGAAGATTTCTATCGAGAGTCATTTTTTTCTTTGATGAGTCTAGAAAGAAAAATGACTCCTAGGACTATCAGACTAGAGTGAAACACTTGGAGGTTCTCTTTACATTGGACTCCTCTTGCATGACCTTCCACCATGATCACCGCCCCTTCTCCCTCTTTCTTATGTTATTTTGCTTGGAATCCCATTATCATGGTCAGTGAGATGCTACCAGAGCCCAAAGTGAGTCCCAGTTCTCCTTTCTTTTCATCTTCTCATATGATAAGAACCCTTTGCTAGCTGGTTTTCATTAATAAATTAGCCAAAATCAATCAAGAAAAGGCTCAATTCTATATCCCTTATCATCCAACTTTTCTTTCTTCTTTGTTTAGTCACCATTGGCACCTTTTTTCATTGGTAAGCCTTTGATCGAGCTTCTTAATTTCCCTATCTTCCTCTATGGTGGAGCCATAACCAGTGGTGAATAACCAATGACTAAAAATAAAAGAAAAGCCTGATCCCACTGTTTTTCTAAGTTTTTTCTTATTTTTCTTGTTAGTTGGTCATCACCACTTGTTGTCCTCATCGCTTATCGTCAGCCATGCCTCCCCACCCATTGTCAGATAGCTGCACTATCACACTCCACTAGATTGTTGATCACCTCCCTTTTCTCTTGCTTTGCTGAAAAGAAGAAGTAGAGAGAGAGAGAAGAAGAAGAAGAAGACCCATCTCTCTTTATTCTTTCTCTAAGCTGATCTAAGGATCCTATTTCAAAGTCCAATCTTTTTGTCCAATGATCCTATATTGACCTTGGCAAGGAGACCCTGAACCATTCTAGTGCCCAGAAAGCCTGTCAGATTGATCATCTCAATTCTGTCTAGTGTTTTAGAATCCATTATTGATGACCCTTGTCAAACAATCTTGATCTTGATTGAGTCTGTGCTTTATGATTTATTGATTGAATTGCTTAGACTTGACTCACCTAGAGCCCCTATCATTCAAACTACTATCCCCTTTTCCTGTGATGCTATTGAAGTTATTAAATAGAAATTATTATTTCTTTTAATATCTTTAAATAGGTTTAGCAAATTCATATTGTTGAAGTTTGAAAGTTCAAAGTGGAAGAGGTAAGTAACACTGGCACTTTTTATTTATTTTTGAATTATCAATTATTTTATTATAAAAAAATTATTATGTGTTATTCTTAAAATAAAGATTGAGCATATGATACCATAAAACTCATGATTTATCTTGAAATAGTAGTTTCATGAATATTTTAATTCTAATGAAATTTATATTTTTGTTGTGCAAAAAAGGATTGCATGATAGTTCTACCATTAAAGATTATTCATAGACCATGAACTTTATAAAATTATATAATGTATTATTTGTGCATGATTTAAGGAAATATGATTCAATGAAATATAGTTTAAGAATGTTTGTTTTAAGAAAAATGAAAAAAAAAAAGGCACTTAGCTAGCCCTCCTAAAAGCAGGAAAGATTGACATATGGAGCTTGCATTCATACAACCTTACCAGTAGATAGTAGTAGTTGGCATATGATCCTACTAGCAAATAATAGTAGTTGGCATATTATTCTACCAATGAGTTTATCATACTAAACTATGAAATGCATTATTTTGAAATAATTATTACTTTCTTAAATAATGTATTACTCATATTAAACTTATGTTTGATTGAATAAGATAGTGTAAGGTTTACTTATTGACTAGTGTAGCTCATGTCTCATTTTATTATTTTAGAAGAATATTATTACTAGGAATGAAGGATGATCCAGGCTTGGAGTTCATGCTAGCAAGCTTGGAGATTTTGTAACAAAAATTTTTAATTTTTTTATTGACTATGAATTTATAGTTTTAGATTTTATAAATTTTGAGGTTATGTGTTTGGGTATTTAAATTTGGATTTAGTGGGTCTAAATCGATATTTATTTAATAATTTGATGGATGATTGATTTGAATCTTATATTTTATTTGAGATCATGATTGTTGGCTTTGTGTTACAATGGGCATTTCTCCTTAATAGCATAGTCTGTTATATTTCAAATTTGAGATATGATATTTTATGATATTAGAGCAATAGGTTTGATCATAGGCAGAAAATTAAGCTTAGATCTAAGATTCATTTGATTAGACACAAGAAGAATATAAAAGAGTGGGTTTAGATTTTGTGCAATGGAAGTATGATGGAGTATTAGATGAAGACTAAGCATTTCTATTTGTTTGTAAATGAAGATATGATAAGTTTTAAGGACGAAACTCTTTAAAGAAAGAATAAAATGTGATTGCTTGGTTGATTGACCAGCCCATCACCAAGTGGGCTTGCATCCCACCCAAATAGGAAAAAACAATAGTTAGTGGAAGATTTCCAATGAGAGTCCTCTTTTCTAACAAGCCTAGAAAGGAAAAGGACTCCTAGGGCCACTAGACTCGAGCGGAACCCTTGGAGGTCCTCTATAAATTGGACCCCCTCCCCTCCATGACCTTCCACCACGATCATCGCCCCTTCTTTCTCCCTGTTCTTGTGTTGTTTTGCCAGAATTCCATCACCATGCTCGCCAGAAATTGAGTCTGGAGACACCATCGGAGCCCAAAGTGAATCCTAATTCTCCTTCCTCTTTACCCTCTCCTATGATAAGAACCCTTTGCTAATAGGTTTTCATTGATAAATCAGCCAAAATCAACCAAGAAAATGCTCAATTTTATATCCCTATTTTTTGGCCTTCATTTTCTTTTTTCTTAACAACCGATTCATTTTCCATTGGTAAACCTTGGGTTGGGCTTCTTGACTTCCCTATCTTCCTCCATGGTAAAGCCATGGCCACCGGTGAACAACCAATGGCCAAGAACAAAAGAAAAACCTGATTTCCCTATTTTTCTAAGTTTGTATCCTTGTTTTCTTTTAGGTCGATCATCAGCACCTATTGTCCACCACCACCCACTACATGCCATGCCCTGGTGCCCATTACCAAACCTTTGGCTATGCTGTCACACTCCACTAGACCATCAACCACCTCCCTTTTCCCCTGCTTTGCCAAAAGGAAGAAAGAAGAAGAAGAAGAGTGTAAGAAGAAGACATGTATTTCTCTTGATTCTCTCTCTATTTTCTCTCTTTCTTTATGTAAGCCAACCTAAGGATCCTAATTCAAAGTCCAGCCTCCCTGTCTTGTGCATGTGTGTTGATCCTAGAAGGAGACCCTGAACCATGCTAGTGCTTGGGTAACCTGTTGGATTGATCAACTCGATCCTGTCGAGTGTCTTTGAAATCAATTATTGATGATCCTTATCAAATGATCTTGGTCTTGATCAAATCCATGCTTTTTATTCATTGATTAAATTGCTTAAACTTGTGCCACCCATAGCCACCGTCGCACTCGAATAACTATGCCCTTTTCTTATGATACTAATAAAGTTATCAAATAAGAATTAATATCACTATAAGAAATATGCGATTTAACAATGAAAATTTTACAATAGATAGAATCTATTTCTAATCCATTATTAATTGGCAACTGATTTGCAATAGAATATTTAATTTTGTTTCTAATTTTTTTAAAAAATAAATTTACAATAGACTTATAATGGATTAGATACAAAAATTTTGCAATGAAATAAAAATGGATCTAAAAATAGTTGCTAAATTTTGTGGGAGGTTCCTGCATATCATTAATAACAGAATTACAATGGATTAGCAATAGAATATAACAACAGATTTATAATGAACTCAATTTTTGTTGCTAATAGTTGATTAAAGAAATTACAGATTTTTTTATTAGCTTACAATAGATTTATAACCAAATTTATTTCGTTGCTAATCTAAGAATAAAAAATTTATAATAGAATTGAAACGCCAACGTCTTCATTGCTAATTTGAAAATAAAAAAAATCATTAGGAAGCGATTTTGTAATTAAATTGCAATGAAATTTCAGTCCATTACTAATTTAAAAAAAAATTCTAACATTCTATTAGCCTAATATTTTCTCTCTCTTTCTTTTTCTCTCTCCTTCCTCTTTTTAAAAAAAATTATAATAGAATTGAAATGGCACCATTTTCGTTGCTATTCTAAAAATAAAAGAATTCACTAAAAAGTAATTTTGCAACTAAATTACAACATAATTTCAATCCATTGCTAATTAAAAAATAAAAAAAAATCCTAGCTTTCTATTAGCCTGATGTTTTCTTTCTCTTTTTTTCTCTCTCCTCTCCCTCTCTTTAAAAGAATTTGTAATGGAATTAAAATGGCAATGTCTTCATTGTTAATCTTAAAATAAAAGAATTCACTAGGAAATGGTTTTGCAACTAAATTATAATGAAATTTCAGTCCATTGCTAATTTAAAAAAAAAAAAATTTAACTTTCTATTATCCTGATCTTTCCTCTCTCTCCCTTTTTCTCTCTTCTCTTCCTTTCTCTAAAAAAATTTACAATGGAATTGAAATGGTAGTGTCTTCATTGTTAATCTTGAAATGAAAGAAAGTGATTTTACAACTGAATTGCAATAGAATTTCAGTCTATTGCTAATTTAAAAAAATAAAAAAATCCTAACTTTCTATTAGCCTGATATATTTCCTTTCTCTTTCTTTTTCTCTCTTCTCTCCCTTTTTCTCAACCAAGCCATGGTATAGAAGAGGTGGAGCGTAGCCACAGGTGATGATCATATCCAGTGAAAATATTTCTTCATGGGAGTTCAAATGGTCCTCTAAGAGTGAACTAAAGCATAATTAAGGCTATCGTATCCAACCGACGTAAGTGGTAGTGAATAGTACATACTTAATGCTTTGACCTTTAACCTTTGACTATTGACAGGATGGACCATGATGTCGTCGGCTGACCATCTCAAGCCCAAGTCCATCTATATCACATATCTAGACCACTTGACTAATAACTATCATAAATTTATTAATAAAAATATTAAAATATATAATAACTAATATTTATTTTAAAAAATTAATATTTTTATTTATGTTTTGTAGGAAAGATCCTCACTAATGTGAAGATCTTGATTTATGAATTCAAATGAATCAAATTTGACGTAAATCAGAGCTAAAATAAAAAAAGATACGAAGGTCGAAAGTTTTAAATGAAAAAAAGAGAAAAAATAACATACCAGTTTGGACCGAACTGAACTAGAAGAATGGGCTGGTCCAATTAGATCGACCGTAGTGTAGCCTGGCTCAGCTAGTTAGCCCAAAAACCTAGCCCATATGCCTTCGACCCATGCATCCCAGCTCTCCTGTTCGGTAGACATTAGGGTGACGTTATTTTCCATGTGGTCCACGATGGACCGAAGCCCAGTGCGCCACACCATGGACCCTTAATGGGTCCATCACCAAAAAATGCTATGCATGGGGCATTTCTATCATTTTACCTAATGCGGCAAGCATGGATTGGTGCGGGTCTTTGGCAAGCCTAGTTCACAGGGTCTACAAGGCAGGTTTTGCGCAATCCAACGGTCATCATCAATATCGATCGCCATCCAACAGTCGATATAATTCCTAGTTTTGAATAGGAATCCTTCAGCTCCTAGGACTTCTCTATGCACGATCTGATAGCTGAAACTCACCTAAAGACTTGATCCGATGGGTCAGAGTGCATCAGGCATTGATCAAAGCAATTTAACGACTGTTTTTGATGGATTTTAGGCCTTTGATCAGTAATTTGATGGCCAGGATTCAATAGATCCATTGATTTCGATCCATACTCTAATTTGAGTTCGACAAGGAACAAACTCTTATTTTTTTCTCTATTTAATCCCCTATTATGCTAGAAGCTGAACAGAGACCTCCCTTAAGGGGGATTAGCCCCTCCAAGCCTTGTCCAAGCTCCCTCTCTCTCCTTCTCTTCTCCTCTCCTTTCTTCTTCTTTCTTCTTTCTTTCTTCTTTTTTTTTCCTTTTTCTTTATCTTGGGAGTTTGAACATGCTGAAAGTTAGAAGGATCAAGACCATGTATGGCTAGAGGTCTCGTATCTTGGGAAGTAAGAAAAGTATTCTAATCATGAGAGTTTATAATTTGAACATTATTTTTTTTTATTGAGCAATAAAATTTATTTATCTTTTATATATCTTTCTTATTTATGCTTTAATATTTAATTTCTTATAATTTTATCTAAGAAGATAGATCGTGATTGTAAAAAGATATGGTTGATGCTTAGATTAGCATGAATTATAAGAATTAATATGATTTATATTTATATTCTTTTATTGTATAATCTAAATAATCTATGTTTGTGAGATAGGTCATGATCGTATTAGATATAATCCATGCTTGGTAGAATAGATTATATTAGAATCAGATCAAGCGAACATACATCTCAAAAGATTGCATGTTGACAATAAAAAGATTGCTTGAATCAATTATAAACTTGAATATTAGAAGATAGAACTAAAATCCTAGATAATTTCTCTTATTATCTTTGATTAACTCTAAAATCTAATTATTTATTATTTATTTATTTATTTTAATTTACTAAAATTTTAATTAATTCTTATTTATTTATTTATTTAAAATTTTATTTTAAGAATTAATTTATTTTTTTATTATTAATTTTTAATTAAAATTAAAAATAATTTAGCCTTCAATCTTTAAAAAAATCAACATCCGACTTACCATTATTCTAACCTATAGAAAGATTGATTTTAATTTTTATTTATTACGGTAATGACAAGCATCAAATTTTTGACACCATTATAGGGGTTTGTAGTATGGTTGTTTCAATAAAAAAAATTAAAAAAAATTAAAATTAAAAAAAAAATTAATTTCTTATTATTACTTTATATGCTTTATTATCTTATTTATTTTACTACTTTATTTTCTTGCACACTTTATTTTATTTTCTTATTTATTTTCTTATTTTATTTTACTATTTTATTATATTATCTTGTATGCTTTACTTATTTATTTATTTTACTATTTTAAATTTTTAATTTAATATTTACTTTTTTTCTACTTTTTCTCTTCATACTTTACTCTGCTAATTAGTAATTTACATCTTATTATCAATCAATTTAATTTAATTACTTTTCATACTTATTTATGATTTCTTTAAAATTTCTTTTTTATATTGCTTTTCATATATAGTTTATTAATTACCTTCTAGCTAGATTACCTTAATTACATAGTTAAATAATTATCTTATTATAAATAATTAATTTATTATTTTTATAATTTAAAATAAATTATTATCTTAAAAGTTGATTTAATTTCTTAGGTTACCTAGTTACCTTTTAAGTCTAGTATAATTTACTTTCTAATTAGTTAGATTCTCTAAATTAGTTTAAATAAAATCTAATATAATTAATATAATTAATTTAATTAAAACTTATTTTATATTTTTCTTGCTTTACATAACCTAATAAAAAAAAAATTAAATACACCTCATAACACTTAACTAATATAGAGAAGTCAATTAAAAATTAAAAGAACTTAATATATTTGGATATCTTATTTATTTTGCATTGCATATCCATAATATACTTTAACGGTATAATCCATTAAATAAGATAAGATGAGGATTTGATCATTCTTTCTTACTCCATAAACTACCATCCTTCATATTGCATTGATCTAAGCCTTTAACTTAAAATCAATTAGATATTGGTCCTAGATATTTGAGCTTAATAGGATAAGAAAGTCCTAGAGTTGGACCAGCTTCGAATTGGTTAAGTACTCGATTTCTAAGGCAAGTGGTTCAAGAAGGTATTTTCAATTGGTTTCATTATCTGATCTGGCCAACTCAGTTGGTGTCTAAGTAAAGCAACAAGCAGGGAATCTTCCACGTCTTATACTTATTTGGCCGAGTCAGTTAGTTAATTTTGGACTTAGAGTGCTCAAAGATGATCTTAGTAGTGAGAAGCTGTCTGGATTTAAATTAATCCTAGAATAGATGTTTGCTTAACTTGATTGTAATTAACATCAAATATTAATTAATCTTCGCATTTATCATCCTTAGTTCTAGGATCCTCTAGGCTCTTATCTTTAGAATTCTCTCTCCTCATATTTTTTTAATTCTTTAAAATAAAATAAAATAAAATAAATAATAATCGAAAGAGGACTGCTCTAATCTAAAATCATTAATTATATATTTAAATAATTAGAACAATCCAAGATGGATTTCGATCATAGATATGCTGAGCTATCCAGTAGAGTAGATCATCTAGAAGCTATTAGAAACTCTTTCTATCCATCTTTTCTTCCTGCACAATAAGCATGTGCAATATGTTCGAGTCCCACTCACTATGCAAGTAAATCCCATACCAATTTTTTGAGTGTATGTATGAGCAAGTTCATCAAGATCAAACCCAAATGGTCTATAGACCATAAAATAATCCATACTTTAATACTTACAATTCAGGCTGAGGGGCTCAACTAGATTTTTTATGGCAATCACAACCAGTGATTACCCCAATGCCATAAGGACTCACATTCATGGATGCACATTATGATATGCCCTACCCATAATATCAATCTTCTCCAAGTAATAATGAGTCAATTTTTGAAGAAAAGATTCAGCAAGCAGTAGACAGGTTACAACTTATCAATCAACCATTGAATAATCTAGATGACCAAAGGCTTAACTTTCTAAAAAAAAAGGCTAGAAATTTTGATAAATCAACTTCTGAAAATTTAACTACCTTTAATAACCTTATGCAGACCATGAACCAACTTATGAATTCAAACTCTCAAGCCATTGCTCATCTAGAAATATAGTTGGGTCAGTTAGTCATGGTTGTTAATGAAAGTGAGTTGCCTAGTCAACCTGAAAGTGAACCTAAGAGACCATACCTAACTAAAAATTTTAATATCCTAAAAACTTTTTTGAATAATTAATTATAACTCTCGAGAAAAAAATGGTCATAGAGCAACCTAGCATAACTAAAAGGATCCTCTTAGATCATATTACTAAGATAACAAAATATAGAAAAGAACCAGAATGGTGGAATGAACCAATTCTATCATCATCTTCTTTATCTATGATCATAGAGCAACTTTGCACAACTAAAAAAACCCTCTTAGACCATATAATTGAGGTAAAAACATATTAGAAGGACCAAAAATAATGGGACAAACCAATTTCATCATCATCTTACTTATATATGGACCCATTCCCAAGAATCCTAGAATCATCCATTCCTTTTAACGAGAAAGGAGGATAAACTGATGAGATGATGGAATTAATAGAGACTTCTCAAGAACCACAGATGAATGACATACTAGAGGAAAGTTCAACCATAATTTTTTTCCAAGATTCGTTGAATTCTTGTTTGGCTCATTATGAGGTGGACAATTTTGATGATGATGAATATAATATAGAAGTTAAAGATCAAGTAGATACATCCTACCCAAAAATCACCCCACTATGGATTGAAAAATTATTTGATCAACCACATAGCCCACCAATAGCTCTCTTATTAGAACCACCAATTATTCTAGAATTGAAGTTACTTTTTGATGCACCCACGAACACCCTACTAGTAATTCCTATCTAGGAAGACCAACTTATAGATGTTTTAAATGCACATAAAAAAACTGTTGGATGGGATATTACTGAAATAAGGGATAACAATTTTAAGACTAATTTTTCTATATTCAGCACTACTTTCGAGGATGGTCTTCAAAATTTATCAATAATATTAAAATGATGTGTGGAGGTAGATTTAAAATTAATTTAAAAAAAATACCATAATTTAGATCAGAAAGAGTTGATGCCAAGATATATCAGATTTGAGAAAAGGATTAGGGTAGATCAGGTATAGTTGAAAAAATTCAAAAACTACCACCTCTAATATTGACCCAACAAACATAATTTTTTTCTGATTATTATAAAAACTATAATAATTTTAAATTTTGTTATAGTATGCTTGCTCAATATATTTTATTGATCAGGACTAAATCTAATCATTATAGAGTATTTCATAAATATTTTTCTATCATAATAACAAGATCTCCTGATTGGCTCTATTTTTTTAGAAACTTGAAGAATGTACTAAAATTGATTATACTTAAAACTCCTTTATAGGGTCTGGTTGAAGATGTTAAACTTAGCACTTACTGAGAGGCACCCAGTCCTTTTTGCTTTTAATTTTTTTTAATTTTTAGCTTATCATTCTTTTAAGACTAAGTTAGGGGGAGAACTATAGACCCATGCTAGACGAAGAATAAATTAAACATAGGCTGAGACCAAAAATATATTAAGTCAGATAAACTCTTTTTTTTATTTTATTATCATTTATCACACTCTATTATTTTTTGTTTCATTAAGAACAATGAAAATTAAGTTTGGAAAAAGAATAAATAAAATTAATTAAGTTCTTAAGTATTATAATAATTAGTCTTATGTATCTAATTTTACCTTGATTTGAATTTATTTGAATTTTTCAGATATTTTAATTGATTGATTAATGGTCTAAAGAAGTTTTGAAATATTAAGGATCAAATTATTAAGAAAATCTAATAAATGATCAGATTTAGAATAAAATAAATTTTTGAGTAATTCTAAAATCTTATTTCAGCCTATATTCAATAAAGAATCTACTTTACATGGGTATAAGTAAAAAAATGATGAAGAAAAATAAAAATTAAAAAAAAGTAAAAAAAGTGCAAGTTCTAAATATTGATCTCCTACCGAGTAACTGAATTTCATTGTCTAAGTAAGCAATGTTATTTATGTTAAAAAGTGGGCAATATAAAGAAGCTTGTTATATAGTTAGTTTTAACTTGTATCCTATTTGACTTAAATTAGTAAGTTCAAGAGGAGTTCTACACCTAATATCCTAAAGCTAACTAGTTTGGGAGTCATTGATTCAAAACTCGCTATAAGGGTTAGATAGAAAGTTTGATGGGTTAAAACATTACACTAGCTGTTGGGGATAAACCCCGCTCCTGCCGAAGTTCAGTCTGATGCTTAGCCTAATATAACTGATAATCATGGAAGAGCTTCGATCAAAAATTCTTCCTCCAATGGTTAAAACCCTTCCAGACTTCTTCAGCAGTCGAACTCCTCCAATGGCCGAACCCCTCTCGAACTCCTGCAGCGGTGAGCCCCTTTCGGACTCCTTCAGTGGTTGAACTTCTTTCGAACTTTTTCTTCAGTCGGATTCCTCCAGGAGCCAAACTCCTACCGAACTTCTCCTTCAATCGAATTCCTCTAGGAGCCAAACTCCTACCAAACTTTCTCTTTAGTTGGATTTCTTCAGAAGCTAAACTCCTTTTGGACTTCTCTTTCGATCGGATTTCTTCAGAAGCCGAACTCCTTCCAGATTTCTCCTTCGATCGGATTATTTCAGAAGCCGAACTCCTTTCGGACTTCTCCTTCAGCCAAACTTCTCTACCAATCGGACTTCTTCTAGACTTCTTCATCAATCGAATTCCATCCAAATTTCTCTAATGAATTACTTCTAGATTTTAAGTATTATTTCTTTCGGATGATCCCCTCTACCTGTATTTCCTTTAGAAGCCCGAACTCCTCTAAAATTGACATACATCAAAGCTCTTCACCAACCAACAACTGCTTCCTCCAAACTTCGACTATTAAATCTCGACGAATGGATACATCACGATAATGTACATCTCTCTCCGTAATAAACTTCATGTGGCCCCGAGCAGCTTCGTATTGAATGGCTACGGCTATCACTATCAGTCTACTACAGGCGGTGCTCCTCTTCATAACAAACCCCATGCATTTTCGAGCGGCCTACTATCGGACGACTACGACTGTCACTATTAGTCTGCTATAGATGGTGCCCCTCTTCATAATAATCTCCATGTGGCCCCGAGCGGTCAGCTACTAGACGGCTATGACTGTCACTATCAATCTACTTCAGATTTTGTCTATAAAAGAGACCCTCCCGATATATTTTCTCTAAGCTCTCTTCTCCTTCCCAAAAATTTTGCTAAATTTTTTTTGAGCACTCCATTTCTGTTGGCCAGATGAGTTGACTTGATCGTCGGAAGGTCCTACCGGAGCCACCACCATTGATTCCAGATGGGACTTTATTTTGTAGGTCACCAGCGACGACTTCTTCTTCCTTAACTCCAGTTCGATCCAGCATCGATCAGATTTCACACCAATAGGATTGATGCTAGAAGGAGGGCCTTTTGTTCCTGAGGTATCCTTATTCTTAAAGGAGTGCTCAGTCGACCCTATGGATCTTCTTCTTCAAGGTTCATCTCCATCCTCTCCCTCAATCCCAAGAAATGCCTTCAAAGAAGGTGACTACCTGAAGATCTACCGCTTCTACCGTCAGATCTAAGCTAGATCCATCCGCTCATGCTCCATCATCGGTGCTTCAACCTCCTCCTCCACCGGTGGCCATGGTAGATTTGAAGCAGTTTAACCTACTGATGTAGCAGGTTCAGGACCTCATCGAAATGGTGCAGACCATTTGGCAGCCCTCAATGGTGATTCTACTAGAAAACCCACCATCGAAATGTCAGGAACCGGTCCCAAGGAGTAGCACTTGAGCTAGCATACCAGTCATCCTTGGAAAGGAGAAATAGAGAGCAAAGGATCCTTGTTCGAATCATGATTCTTCTCAAAAAGAGATCTTTTCTATCTATAATCGAAAGCCTTCCAAGATCTATGATCGAGATGACGTTCTCGATCAAAAACTATGGAAGATGGACCGATGGATTGAGGAACTACGTGACATCACCCCGGCTCACCATGACGACATCTACACCAATTTTTCTTTCTCTTTCTAAATTATGCAAGAGCTCATTCTGTCGAACTTCAAGCTCTCCCAATTTGAAAGCTACGATGGAACCTCTGATTCGATCGATCACCTGAAGGCCTTTCGGATCATGATGCTACTCCATGGTGCATCAAATGCCATCTTATGCCGAGCTTTCTCATCTATCTTAAAGGGAGCGGCAAGAAATTAGTACTCAATGTTGAGACCAGGTACGATCTTTTTCTTTGACCAGATGAGCCAACAGTTTGCGCCTCACTTCATCAGTAGCCAACGTCCGTGCCGAGGTTTAGATTTTTTTATGAATATCAAGCAGAAGGAGAAGGAATCTATCTGGGCTTACATCACCCAGTTTAATGCTATTGCATTGGAGGTCCGAAACTTGGATCAGTCTATTGTAATGGCCGCACTTAAGGATAGCCTTCAGAAGAACGATTTACTGTTCTTCTTGGAGAAGAAGTATTCTAGAAACTTTATCGATTTGTTAGCTCGAGCTGAGGGATATGCTCGAGTAGAAGAAGCCTTCACATTGAAAGACGAAGAAGCTATAGAAGAGCGGCAGATGGACGAGTCTAATAGAGCCATAGTTGATGGAGGGTTGATGAAGTTCGGCATGCTGCATGACTTCGCCGTCCGAGGCAGCAAGCGAGCCCCCAAACTCTTCTCGAAGCTCATCATCAAAGAAGCCCCGAAAGAAGGGCAATGATGAAGTTCTCCCCTAAAAGATTTCATAACTACGCTCCCTCAATGCTTCCACATAATGTCGGTTCTGTAAGGCAAGAGAAAGATCGAC
>QRFJ01000534.1:393367-414939 GCA_006176705.1 Cocos nucifera | reverse complement strand
AAAATATCTACTTAAATATAATTAAAAAATTTTATGACAAGATTAAAAATCCTAACTACTTAGAGCATGCATCATATTAGTTTTATTTTTATTTTTATTTTTGGTGATTGCTGGAGATAAGGTAAGTTTTTAAGTCTAATCAATTTCATGCATCTACTTTAGTTGTATAGAATCCTTGTTAAAAGTGATTGTTTATATGCATCTTTAAATCAACTTAAGGGCACAACCCAATTAATCAAAATAAGATGGGGATTTGATCACCCTTCCTTGGCCCACGAACAACCAACCAGTATCCTGCATTGACCTAAGTCTTTAAATTAAAATCAATTAGACATCAACCTTAGGATATTCGAGCTAAATAGGACAAGGAACCCTAAAAGTTGATTAGTCAATTTGACTGGTGTCTAGGAAAGTGGTTCAGAAATGACTGGGCTTGAAGAAAGGTAATTTTTAATTGATTCTGTTTGCTTATCTGGCCAAGCATAATTGGTATCTAAGACAAGCAATGGAAGGACTCCCACCGACCTTATACTACCTGGCCAGTTGATTGACTGATGCTACACTTGAAGGGCTTGAAGGTGACCTTGATAGTTAGAAGCTATTTAAATCTAGGATAACCCTTAATCAAAATTGGTTGACCAACTTGATTGTTAACCAACATCAAACCTAATTAAACTTAATTCTTCTCTCTGTTCTTAGCTTTAGGACTCCTTAGGATCTCTTCTTTAGAACTCTTCTTTCTTTCTTCTCCTTTCTCCTCTAAAAATAAAATAAAATAAAAATTAAATTAAACTAACTAAAAAATATTAAAAATAATAATTAAATTAAATTAAATTAATAAAATAATTAAAAAATTAATTTTTAATATAATAAAATAATAAAAAATTTTAAAAAAAAATTAAAAATTTTTTTGAACCACACGTTTGGATTGCACTAGTGCATGCACGATAGAAAATCACTTTATCTGATCGAGTTGAACCCAACCATAAAATTAAAAGACTGAATTATATTAAATTCGATAACCAAATGGCTGAAAATTTTAGAGAACCACCTAAGTAGATGAAGGAATACTTTATTTCTTCCACCTATAACCTATCAACTTCTATCCAATTATCTAAAATTCATGCTACCCACTATGAGATCAAGCCGACCATAATTCAGATGCTTCCATGTTTCTATGGAAACACCAATGAAGACCCTTATAAATATCTGGATGAATTCTTAGAAATCTGCTCTACAATGAGAATTCAAAATTTAACTGAGGATGCCCTTAGACTAATTTTATTTCTCTTATCATTAAAAGACAAAGCCAAGTACTAGCTTGGCACAATAGGGAGACCAATTAAAATTTGGGTTGACTTGCAAAGTGAATTTCTTAAGAAATTTTACCCCATAGGCCGAACCAATACTATGAGGTGAGCTATCACTGGATTTGCTCAGCTTTCAGGGGAATAGATTCATAAGTCATGGAAGAGACTTAAGAAACTTCTTAGAAAATGTCTACACCATGGTCTATCTAAGTGGCAAATAGTTCAAGCTTTCTATAAGGGTTTAGGAGACCAATATAGATAGATGGTAGATGCATCCTGTGGAGGTGCATTCATGAACAAAAGTGAGGATGAAGCCTATGCCTTTTTTGAAACTTTGAGTGAAAACTCGATCAACCATGCTTCATTATCTTTCTACTAAAAGCAGGTAGAAATTTATGATCCAGACTCTAGTTCTAAGTCTGACTTGAACCAATTAGCTCAGAAATTAGATAAAATCGATCCTTTTGCCCAGAAATTAGATCAATTTCTAACCCTAGGACAACAATCTCCTATATAATTCACATCATCTTTTAATTATCAGGAGATTTACTCAATCTATGCTAGCCCAACCCATCATATGACTAAATGTCCTATGACTGCACAGTTTTCACCTTTTATCCAAGAACAAGTCTAAGCAGCTAAAGGCTACTCCAAGTCAGTTAATGATCCATTTTTAAATTCATATAACTCTGGCTGGAGAAACCATCCTAACTTTTTTTGAAAATCACAACAGACTCAGGCTCAGATCCAAACTCCATTAGTGCAAAATTATTAGAATAGATCTCAATATCAGAACTATGCTTATAACAGAGGTCAGCATAGTAAGTCTTTCCTCAACAGACCAATCTAGCTGACGATAGATTTAACCAACTTTAATAATTGATTTTGACTCAACAGCAATCTATTACCAGACTAGAAGCTCAAATTAGACAACTAGCTGAATCTAACATGAGGAGAGAACTAGGTTAATTATCGAGCCTACCAATTTCAAACAATCCACCTATTGTCCACCAACTACCTGGACCAAGTTATCGATTTAATGTCTCGCTTAAGAATCCTCAATTTGAGAATGCCAAAATAATTTTTGAACTTAAAAGCTATAGAATTCTTATGGATCCATACCAAGTTCAGGTGAGAGAAGCTAGTACTAATGCTAGCCAAAATAAAAATTTAGAGGAATAGGTTAGTACTAAAACTAACCACATAGAAGAACCCGAGTCAGGAACTAGTACTGATGCTGGTTCCAGTTTAAATGAAATAGACATAGAAAAAAAGAGAATAGATGATTTATCTGAGACTTATAAATCTAATGTCCTATTCCCTTCAATCATAGAAGCTGGTTCTTCTTACAAAAATCAAGAGGCATGTAATGAAGAGTCAATGGAGTTGTTTAAGCAAGATCATATTAATGTACCTCTAGAATTAAAACCGTCTTTAGTCACCCTTCTAGCACCCATTGAATCAAACTTAACTCCTAATACAAAAACTCTATTCATGAGCATTTTAGAAGAACAAATAGAAGAAATTCTTAATAAACATGGGTCTGAGAATGGAGTCATAAATTATGTTTTTCTAATTAACAATGAATATATCAATAATGGGATTATAAATCAACTTTCTGAGATTTATAATTCAAAATCATTAAAATTTGTCAATCCAGTATTTGACGTAAGATAGTAAGCTGTATTGTGTCTGGCTGAAGATGGTAAACTTAGCACTTATTGGGAGGCAACCCAATATTTAATTTTTTTAAATTTTATTTATCTTTTTATTTAATTTTTTTAGGATAATTTGAATAAGTTGGAGGGAGAGCTTAAATTTTCAAAGGCATGTGCTGGACCAAAAATATGGTCAGATATATTTTTTTATGTTCTTTATTACATCATTTATTTATTTTTCTCCATTGAGGATAATGTCGATTAAGTTGGAGGGGGATAAAAATAAAAATTTTAAAATTTAAGTCCTAAAAAAAATTAGTATTTAGACACCTGATTATGCTTAAGAATCGAATTAAACTAAGCATTTTTCAAAAAAAATTGATGCATAGATTAGAGAATCTATGAGATATTGAGGAATCAAGTATTAAGAAAACCCAATAAAGAGTTAAGTCTAGAATATAAAAATTTTTTTCTATAAGCATTTCTAATTCTTTTCTACTAATAAAAAAAAAGTCTACTTTTTATGGGCTTGTGTAAGGTAACTATACATTTATTCATATAAAAAATTAAATAAAATAATTTTTAAGTACTTCTCACTGAGTAACTGGGCCTCTTTGCCTAAGCAAGCATTGAGTTTTGCATCAAAAGATGAGAAGGACAAAGAAGCTCATTGTAAAGCTAGTCTTAACTCATAGTCTGTTTGATTCGAGCTAGTATGCCTGAAGGGTATTCTATACCTAGTGCCCTAAAGCCAACTGGTTTGGAAGTCATTGGCCTAAGACTTGCTACATAGATCAAATAGAAAGCTTAAGGGGTTAAGACACTCAATAGTGGTATAATGTTAAAAAAAAAAATATTAATTTTTCATTGAATAATCAGATCATGTTGCCTAAGTAAGCAATGATATTCACATCAAAAAGTAGGCAATGTAAAAATAAAAATTAATAAATGAAGGACGAAAGTAGCAATACACTTGCCTATATGAAAGTTTAGACAAATCAGAGATAAAGATGGGATAATTTAGAAAAAAATTTAGAAAAATTTAATGTTCTTTATTTAATTTTTTTTGATAAGTATTAATATTCCAATGATATATCTCACTTATACACTATTGAATATCAATGGCCATTTTGAAAACTGCTTAGGTAAAATTCGAAACTCTAAAGTTAAAAGGTATTTAAAACTAAATTCTTTCTTTACTCGAGGACGAGCAAAGCTTAAGTTGGAAAATATGATAAGTACCATAAATTTACTAATAAAAGTATTAATTTATTAATTAATTCATATTAACTTTTAAGAATTAATGATCAATTTATATATATTTTTAAAAAATTAATATTTTTATTAATTAAAAAAATTAATTAAAAAATAATAAAATTAAAAAATAAAATTTTTATATCAATGGAAAGTGCTCATTTTTTGAATTACAATAAAATAAATTTGAAGTAGAACGAAGCTAAAATGAAGAAGATATGAATTTTTAAATATAAAAGAAAAAAATTAAATAAAAAAATGGCTCAGCCAGCTCAAGTTGGCATGCCAAGCTAGCCACATTAGCCGACTCAGCCATGGAAGCCATCGGTCGGTCCATAATTTAGGCATGGACCGCCAGCTCAATAGAAATCGACGAATCATAGAGCGACACGTAATGGACCTAGACCCTTAAAGGGTTCACAAAAAATCTATCGTGGCTCACAGGATATTTTGGAATTTTCACTCAATGATAGGAGGTGCTAATTGGTTGCCATGTATGGTGCAACCAGTCCATGTGGTCCATGCCAATAGTAAAGGTGTGATCAGACGGATCCGATTGATTACGGTCAAGATCGGACGGTGGTGGTTATTTCTAGATTTGATTCGAATTCCATCAGTGATCTAGTGCGATCCAATGACCAGAAAACTAGCCGATGAAGATCCAATGGTCCAAGAAGCTCCCGACTTGATCAAAACATCCATAACTTGATCTGACGGCCAGATTTTCTCCTGATTAACTTAATCGGATGGCCAGAATTTAGTCGGACCTGATCTAGACCGATATGCATCCAATTTTGATGGTTTTTGATCCATTGGATTCCTATTGAATAGCCAGATTTCATTTAGAGTAGTAGAATTCAATCAGGACTTCTTTTAATCTAATTTTTACTTAAATTTTTTCATATTTTGATGATCAAAGAGCTCCTTAGTCCCACATTGCCTAAAAGAAAACTCTCCAGCCCTCCTAGCTCTATAAAAAGGACCCCAGGCCTCTAGAAATCAACAGTCTCGATCAAGGTGAAGCTTTGGTACAGGGTGAAGCCAGGCTCTAGGTTAATGACTGCTTCGAGGCAACTAGTATCGAGAGAAAAAGCTGGCCTTCTATCCCATCTTTCCACCAATATCGATCCAAGATCAGAGATCAAGCTATTTTATTTTTTTTATTTTTAAATTTTATGTATTTAAATTCTAAAATTTTAAATTTTATTTTTTGCACTTTGATTTTAGCTTTTTATTTTTATTATAATTTAATTTTTGTACTTTAATTATTATTCTTTATTTTATTGCAAGTTGATGCTAAGATCTAATTAGTAGATCTTAGTACCAAGTTTACTTTTTTGCATAATTTAATTTTCACTTCAAAATTTTAATTTTTAATTTTTGACTTCAAATTCTATTTTTAAATCTTTTTCCTTTTCTTTTAAAAAAATCAAAGATTTCAATTCTGAAAATACTATCTTTCCTATGGATTCGATCCGACTCAATGCAATCTACGTATTTTTAATTATTTTAAAATATCGGATTAAACTGATAAATACAGTGTCTTAATGACAACATCACATTCTTATCACGTGTTCTCTAATGGCATAACTAACTTTGCTACTTGTAGATGGGTTACCAATTGGTTGCCTACATCAAGGCAATTTACCTTCAAAAGGTTGAAGCTTCAAAGGGCATGGAGGCAACTCTAGAGCACAAAGCTGAGGTGGGGTGTCTCTTGGCCGAAGTCGAGTATCTGCAAGAGGTGCTCAAGAAGGAAGAGCAGAATTCAGCAGGATTGAAGGCTGCACTGACCTCAAAGGAGAAAAAGAGGAAGGAGGCCAAGGTTCAAATCATTAAGGAAAAAAAGCGAGTTGCCGAAGCTATGGAGCAAGCCATCCTATCCTTCAAGTCTTTGGAGGAGCTAAAGAACATCAAGATGGCATTCTCCTAGGAGGCCTTCATCAAGGAATTTGAGCTTTGACAAAAGAGAGTTGCCGAGAAATTTTTTGAGCTACATCTCATCTTTTTGGTAGGAGAATCTTCTGACAAGGAGGTGGAGCCTTCAGTTGCTGATGCCGACCTTCTACCTACTGAACCTGCTGCTATAGAATTTGTCAAACCTATCCTCGCACCTACTAAGGAGCCGACACCTGTGGAGGCCATGTTGAATTCCTCTACTGCTTCTCCTTTAGAGGTCTGAGACCTCTAACAATTGTACCTTTTCTTTTCTTTTATGTAATGTAATTTAAAAATTTTTGATCAATGAAATCAATTTGAATTTCTCTGCTTTTTGTACCTCTTTCATATTATGGTATGTTTATACATCGAGTGCAGTCTCCGATCAAAGTAGCACCATTACTTTGGGCTATTTCTTTGAAGTTCGTCATTAAAAATTTGAAGAAAGAAGTTCATCAAGACAACAAGAAGTTGAAAAAAGTAGAAGATGAACTTCAGAAGTCAAAGAAGAACTATGTAGAGGCTCTAGTTCAGAAGCAGTTTTTTAAAGAATACACCATCAATAAAAACCATTTGTCTAAGGAGCTTGAGCGGGCAAAGAAGCTTGGCAGCAAAAGGGTCTGGACTTCGACTACAAAAATTTGCTCTCTTGAGACCGAGCTTTGTAAAGCAAGAGAAAAGATCATCCAGTTGGAGAGGGGCTCGGCTTGGGCTCAGAGTCGGGCAGAATATGGGTGGGACTGGTTGAAGAAATTTTTTGACCTCTAAAAGTAATTGCATGACATTGAGGTGGCGTATGAGACCTACCAGATTGGTTGATGTGGGCAAATCAATGATCTCAAGAGGAAGCTCAAGATGTTAAATGTTAAGGTGATGTGTCAAAAATTGTTAGCTGACAAGGCCCAGGCCGGCCCAAGCAAGGATCTGGAGGAAGTCATGTCTTTGAAGAGAGCCTTGTGGGATCTTTTGGGGATCTAAGAAAATAGCAAGGCCGAACTCTTTCAACTTAAGATCCAAATAGCTTATAACAAGAATGCGGTGAAGGATATTGAAGCCAAATCCATAGTTTTGAGGAAGAGACTAAGAGAAGTGAAGGATGATCTCCTGAGATTCCAAAAATTGCTTGGCAAGAAATTGGCAGTAAGGCAAGATTTTAAAGAGAAGATAAATGATTTGAAGCACTCCCTTATGATGACTGGGGCTGGTAGCCTAAAATCCATGAAGAAAAAATCCTGTTTCCTGGGTTAGATTCATTCAAATCTAATTTAATCAATAGGGATATTTTAAAATTTTTTCTCTTAGATCCAAATCAGATCTGAGATACTTCAAATCTAATTTTATCGATCTGATAAAATAAAAATAAAAATAAATTAAATTAAATCTAATTTAATTATATCTTGTTATGGGTAATCCTATTATCCTGTGATGATCCTAATGTTTATCTGAGGTTCTGGATGTAGCCATGCAAGCATCTTGCCTCTATCGATATCCACTCGAGCAGGATCTAAAAATCTTCTCCTTCTCAATCTGTACTCGAAAGATCAGATCTGGATTTGATCTTGAAGGTCTTCAAAACATCTTTTGAAGATTGGGTATTGTCTCTTGCAGCAGTGTTGCCTTCTTCTTTCTTGTCGTCTTTCTCTTGCTTGGATCACACCAAACTCGAGTCCAAAGCTTCTTGGGCATGGAGAGGAGAGAGAGGATCTAAAGATGGTGTGGAGTGAAAGGGAGAGAAGTCTTGTGGCATGGGCAAAGGGTAGAGGATCTAAATCCTAGGCGCAGATAAGGTTTATACAGACCCTGTTGCACCATGCAGTGCCACATCATCTTGGTCAATCATGGCTCATCATGCAATCAGATCTAAATCTAATTGATGGGATGACATCATCTGATCCAATCAAATTAGAGTCCCTCACAGACCTCCGTAGGTGGCACCAAGACTGGTCAAAGATGACTCCAATCCTTATCCACTTTGGGACTCCAATCCTTATCCACTTTGGGCACATGCCTCTCTAGGTATGCGCCCCTTGCCTTTCTACTATTTAGCAGGTGGACAAGGGTCAAAGTTCTCTTTTATGGGTGCATGACATATAAACTGATGTCCAAGTATCAAAGGTCAACATTTGACCAAAGTCCAAAGACAAGATTTAGCAGATGACGAAAAATAGTATGTGTTGTCTCAAATTTATCTTATAAATTAAGACAACCCTTTTCAGACCTAGACAAGCTCTAGTCAGACTAAGTAAAGGTACCTGAGTGAGTCCAAACATATTTAGCTCAATCGGGACAACTCTTAATAATTGTTGTAGGAGAACATTAGGCTTAATCATGTGCTAGCACGATTTTCTTAAACCTAATTGAATCTTATTCAAATCAATTAAACTGGATTAGTCTAATTGATGATATCTAGATCCAAACCCTTATTTATGTAACCTAGTTAGGTTCAGTTTCATATGGTAATGGAATATGTCATGATCTCTATCATCGACATCATCGAAACACCTTCTGATAAATTAGAACTTTTCTGATTCTGACAACTAGTATGATCGATCATCTAAATCATTCTAATTGCTCCTAAAATCCATCATTGACACCTAGCAACATATGGTGGCAACCCATCAGAACTAAAAATGAACATTTCGATGCAGTTACCTATGTGATTAAGTTCCTCTATCTTGAGCTCCGATCAGATTAGGATTTAAGGTGATCTCATCAAACCCTAATTTTTATCATATGAATTAATCATTCGATTCAAGTCCAATGTGAAAATCCTAATAGAAACTCTTTCTATTATTTCGCTCTACCATAGCCATGGGCTTATGGACTTGATTCTCATGATCATCATAGGACTGCTCTTCATCTATCTAGGTAGATAGATCCTCTATTGGTGCAATCCAATTCCTACAATGAACATGCTATAGCCAACATACACCTCAAGGTTCTGAATAGCTAGGAGATCAAGTTATAGTGTAGTCAAACTATAACACCCTCAAGGTGAACTGTCGATGTACCTCAGATCAAAGAACCAGACATACCACTACAGCTTCGAGCCAGTCATTGACAAGAAGGCAGACTTCTTGATGAGTGTTCGAGGTGGTCATGCTCAGTGCTCTCATTCTCTAACGAGTACCTATACTCTCACTTCAGTGTCTCTACACCGTAGACTCAAGATTCATCTATCCTAAAGAAGTGATCATACACCAACCTTTTAGATCAATCACCATCCTCATGATGATCCTATGGTCGGGAGCATTTTATGAGTTAATAATAAAAATTCATGTCTTAAATTTTCAACTCTTAAAAATATGAACTATCATTACCATTAACTCAAGGGATGTATCACAGACACTTTCAAACACACACTATGATAGAAAATAATCCATTTTATTATTTATAGTCAAAATTATAATTTTGTCCTTAGATATGTATTATAAGTGTTAGCTAATTATGGCTTCTAGGGCACACATATCAAACAAACTCCCACTTTACCTAAAGCCAATTGGCTACAAATCTAAGTTCCATCTTCTCAACGTGTGTATCGATCTTCTGCTAGCCCAACGACTTTGTGATTGGGTCTGCCGCATTATCTATGGAGTTGACTCTCTTGACCTTGACATAATCCTTCTCGAGGTAATCATGGATGAGATGGTATAAGCGCTCGATGTACTTGGATTTTTGGCGAGACCTCAGCTCCTTAGCAAGGGCTATGGTTCCATTATTGTCGCAGTACAGAGGAATGGCATCTAATGGCATCACTCCAATTTCTACGATGAATTTCTTGTACTAGAATGCCTCCTTTGCAGCTTCTGATGCAGCGATGTATTCTACTTCCATAGTGAAATCTGCTATCACTGTCTGCTTGAAACTTTTTCAACTGACAGCACTACCATTACATATAAACAGACTTCCAAATGTCAACTTTCGATTATCTATATCAGACATAAAATTCGAGTCTATATACCCCTGGACTTGGAGTTCTCCATTACCAAAAACCAATAATATATCATAGTTCTTCTTAAGTTCTTAAGGATAAATTTCACAGAAGTCCAAAGTTCTTCATCTGAATTTGACTGATATCTGCTCGTGACACTCACAGCATGGGCTATATCAGGTCGTGTACATAACATGGCATACATGAGGCTCCCTATTGATGATGCATAAGGGATCTTGCTCATGCATTCTATCTCCTCAGGTGTATTAGGGCACATCTTCTTAGAGAGATGAATGCCATATCTGAAGAGTACCAAACCCCTCTTAGAGTTTTCATGCTAAACCTCTTTAGCACTTCCTCCATGTACATCTTCTATGAAAGACCTAGCATCCTATTCAGTCTATTTCTATAGACCTTAATTTCTAAAATGAAGGATGCTTCTTCTAGATCTTTCATGGAGAATTCTTTAGGCAACCATATTTTAACTATGGTCAACATGAAAATATCATTTCCAATAAGGAGGATATCATCCACGTACAGTATGAGGAAGACAATAGTGCTCCCACTGACCTTTTTGAAAACACATGATTCTTTCTCATTTTTGATGAAACCAAATAATTTGATCACATCATTAAATCAAGTATTCCAGCTCTGAGATGTTTGCTTAAGTCCATATATGGACCTTTGCAGCTTGCATACTTTGTGATCAGCATCACTGAATGTGAAATCTAGTGGCTGTTCCATATAGATATCTTCCTCAAGGTATCCATTTAAGAATGCTGTTTTCACGTCTATTTTCCATATTTCATAATCAAAACAGGCTACAACAGCAAGCAATGTATGGATGGACTTTAGCATAGCTACTGGCGAAAAGATATCCTAATAGTCAATGCCTTCATGCTGACTATACCCTTTTGCCTCTAATCTAGCTTTGAATGTCTCCATATTTTCATCTACACCAATCTTTTTCTTGTAGATCCATTTACACTCAATAGGTACTATACCTTCTAGTGGATCTACCAAGATCCAGACTTGGTTTGAGTGCATTGAGTCAATTTCTAACTTCATTGCCTCTAACCATTTCTCAGAGTCAATATCTGATGTCATCTCATCATAAGTTTTGGGATCATTACCATGAATCCCATTACCTATAAGAAATATTTTCTCTGCTTTCTCTAAGATAGTACTTAAGTACCTCTTAGGAAGATAGAAAACCCTTTTCAATCTATGAGGTGGAGGAGATAGTGATTGTTTTGGCTTAACCTGATTTGGTTCTATAGGATCCTTAGCTCGTTGCTCTTGTGAGACTTTCTCCTTGAGCTTGATCTGCTTTCCAATGCCGCTATCTTGAATAAACTATTTTTCAAGAAGATGGCATGCCGACTGACAATCATATTATGGTCTTCTAGAATGTAGAAATAATATCCTAGTGACTCTTTAGGATATCCTATAAATCGAGCTCTAAAGGACCTAAAATCTAACTTGTCAACTTGTTGTCTTTTGACATGAGCCGGACAATCCCAAATTTTGAGATGACTCAGACTTGATTTTTTACCATGCCAAATTCAGTAAATATATAACAGTTAATAGACTATGTCCTCAAAGAAAATCAGAAGAATTTATGAAGCTCATCATAGATCGAACCATATCTAATAGGGTCTGGTTCCTCTGTTCTAAAATCTCATTGAGTTGAGGTGTTCTAAGTAGAGTCCATTGAGAGATTATGCCATTTTGCTTGAGATAGTTAAGAAATTTCTGACTAAGGTATTCACCTTTTTGATTTGATCGAAGAATCTTAATGGGTTTTCTAGTTTGTTTTTCTACTTCATATCTAAATTCTTTGAACTTTTCAAAAGCTTCAGACTTGTATCTCATAAGATACACATACCCATACTGAGATAATCATTGACAAAGATTATGAAGTAGATGAAGTTGCCTCTAGCCGATACATCAAATGGGCCGTACACATCAGTATGTACTAGAGCAAGTAGATCTGTGGCCCTTTCCTCATGTCCAACAAAAGTGAGCTTAGTCATTTTGCCATGAAGACATGATTCACAAATTGGATATAACTCGAAAGTCAATGGACTCAATAGCCCAATTTTTTTTAATTTGTTAATCCTATCTTCTGCTATATGACCTAGCCTTAGGTGCCATAGATACCTATCATTTGGACTATCCCTAGGTCATTTTACAGCATTTACATTTTGCTCAATATTAAAGATAAATACATCAATATGTAACTGATAGAGATCGTTAATGAGGAAACCACTTACAATTTTATTTCTTTCAAAAAGAATACTACAATGGTTCCTAAGAAAACTAATTACATAGCCTTCTTATGCTAAACATGAAATAGAAATCAAATTTCTGCTTACAGCAGGCACACAATAACAATCTCGAAGTATTAAATCTAAGCTAGATGGTAGTCGAAGAGGGTAGGTTCTCACGACCACAGCAGTAACTCTTGCTCCATTTTTGATGCATAAGATCATCTCACCATCCCTCAGCCTTCTGCTGTCCTTAAGATCCTATATGGAAGTGCACAAATAAGCACTAAAACTAGAGTCAAGCACCCAACTGGATGCAGAAAAAATCATAAGATTAGATTCAATAACGAGCATACCTCCAGAAGGATCTGTCTTCTTCTTATTCTTCAGAGTGGCCAAGTATATAGGGCATTTCTACTTTCAGTGGCCGTTAGTATTACAATGGAAATACTTTTCTTTATCAGTGGCCTTCTTCTTCAGCTCTATCATCTTTTTCTTTCCATCTTCCACCTTCTACCTTTTCACCAACTTCTTCTTCTTTTCAAAAGACTTTCTCTTAGAAGATGTCCATTCCATAGTAAGTACTGAGCCTTTAGAAGCTTTCATAGAAAGCTCAGTAGTAACTAGCATGTTCATAAGCTTGACCAGAGTGCTATGAAGTTTATGCATATGGTAGTTCATGATGAACTGGCCTTACACACCAGTCAAGGATTGTAGAATTATGTCATTCTGTAGATCCTGATCTAACTTTACTCTGAGCTTCTCAAGCTCTTCGAAATCCTTGATCATCATCAGACAAAGATCTTGGACTGACTGCCCATCATGCATTTAAGCCTTAAATAGTTATTTAATAACCTGATATTTGGCTGCGTGACTCTATTCACTAAACAACTCTTGCAGGTGAGCCAACATTTGGTTAGCAATCTTGATATCTTCATGTTGGTACTGAAGCTTATTAGACATCAAGACCAATATGTAGTATCTGATCTTATTATCTTCATCCATCCATTTATCAAGAGACGCTCTCTATTCAGTGGATGGATGGGCTGGTAAGATGGAAGAATTCTGATCTAATACATGAGTTAACTTTTCGAAATCCAAAATAATTTTGAAGTTTTGGAGCCAATACTTGTAATTAGATCCAGTCAGTCTATGGATGTCCAGGATACGGGCTAGTGGGTTGGATGTAGATATTTTTCTTTTCCTGTAGATAGTCAAAGTTTCTAGTTAGATTTTATAATTAAGACTTGAACAATTTGTCTAGAGGTTTGATTTTTAAATAAAATAGCTTCCACTATTTTTTCGAATCCCTACACTCCCTTTGTAGAGATGCGAAGATCTTCATGATTAATGATTTCTAGTGGATGGTGTAGTCCCACCAACTGACTCATCACCTTACCTAACGGTTATTAGTAATGGGTTAGCCAATGAGTGAACAACTCTTGTCCAATGATTCTCTAATCATGGTGCACTAAGGCTTGATCTCTAATTCAAGAATCTCACCATGCCCGAAATATTGATCCACTTCTTAGTTAAGTTAGACCCATCATTTGCACAGATTGGATTTCTAATTGGGTCTCTCATCGTATCCAAAATATTGAGCCCAATCCATCCTCCAACCCATAGCATCCAATGCCTAATAGACATGGTTGCATTTTTTCGATGTAACTGAACCACTGTGACTAGTCGAGAACAATCAACCCTGAAAAGGGCCCACACATCTACAATGGTGGAAGACCTTAGACTTAATCTTTTCTTAGGAAGATTTGATTTAGGTCTCTTTAAACTTGACTTGATATAGTTATAATCATTATGACTAACCTAGTGGCCTGGGTTAACTTGGATTATTAGCTACCTCAAATCAGGATTGAATCAACAAATATGGCCAGGTAAGTGAGACCGATGAAAGGGATATGCCATTAACTTGATAAGAATGCATTCGAGTCGAATAGCTCCTAATTAAAAACTAGTCGATCGTATCTGCCAAACTTACCTTAGACACTAAATTATTGAGCCAAAACCAATCGGATTAACCTACAATCTAGACTCTAACCACTGAGCCTAATTAGGTTTTAACTTGATCGATCACTCATGTGACTTGATCTTGACCCAGACTTAATCCTATTAGGCTGATCAATTTAAGCACTCTTGATCTCATCTAACTGACTCTTGATTTGGTTTGATCAATTGCTAGATCTAATTGAGCTATCTAAGTTCGAATCCAATTTTATGAATATGTCTTAGATCTAAACATTCTCAATTTTAGATCTAATATATTTTATAATCTTAAATTTTAATTAAATTTAGGGTTCATAAATAAAACATGTAAATAAAATTCTAGGATTTCAGGATCTAAGATTTTGTAGAAAATAAGTTTTTTGATTTCTAATTAAGGACGAATGCGTAGCACCCCTACACATCATAAGAACACCCCATTGAATGGGAGGAGAGGGTATTTAAATTCTACTTTATTCTTATGGCTGGACAGCCAAGAGAAATGCCTTAATCAAAAATATGATGAATCTATAAAACTAGTTAGATCTACATATATATCATATATATATAATTGATCTAACTTAAAAACATGCTTTGCAAACATATCATGTATCATATCATACATATTTTTAGATCTAAATTATCTCATAAATATCTAAAAAATAAAATTTAAATTTGATCATATTAAATTAAATTTATTCAAGATAATTTTGTAGAACTATTTTATAACTAGTCTAAACATGCATCTATCATATCTCATATGATATTAAATAAATTTATTTTTTATTTTTTAAATCTAATTATAATATTTATAATATCAAAAAATAATAAATAAATAGATCTAAAATCATAATTAATCAAATTAAAACTATGATCATCCTAGACTATACATAGAATAATTCTGTTCCTAGTCTAGTCACGCATCTCATACATCTTAGATCTAGATTATTTATTTTTTTCTTAATTTTTGATTTTAGATCTAATCACATCTAATGTGACATATGAAATCATCTAATTATTAAATCAAAATTATACTAAAATTAGATCTAAATAATTATGAAACCTGGCTCTGATACCAGTTGAAGGAAAAATCTTATTTCTTGAGATAGGTTTGTTCAGATCTGATTTGATCAAGAGGGATATTTCAAAAAAAAAAATTTTAGATCCAAATCAGATCTAAGACTCTTTAGATCTAATTTTATCAATTTTATAAAATAAAAATAAAAATAAATTAAACTAAATCTAATTTAGTTGTACCTTGTTATGGGTAATCCTATTACCCTATGATGATCCTGATATTTGCCTGAGGTTCTGGATACAGCCACGCAAGCGCCTGGCCTCTACTGATATCCACTCAGGAAGGATCTAGAGATCTACTCCTTTCTCAATCTATACTCCAAAGATCAAATCTGAATCTGATCTTGAAGATCTTCAAAATACCTTTCAAAGATTGGGTGTTGTCTCTTGCAGCAGTGCTGCATTCTTCTTTCTTGTCACCTTTCTCTTGCTTGGATCACACCAAACTCAAGCCCAAAGCTTCTTAGGCATGGAGAGGAGAGTGAGGATCTAAATATGGCATGGAGCGAGAGGGAGAAAAGCCTTGTGGCATGGGCAAAAGGTAGAGGATCTAAATCCTAGGCATAGATAGGATTTATATAGATCCTGCTGCACCGTGCAGTGCCACATCATCCCAACCAATCACAGCTCTTCATGCAATCAGATCTAAATTTGATTAATGGGATGACATCATCTGATCCAATCAGATTAGAGTCCATCACAAACCTCCTTAGGTGGTGCCAAAACTGGTCAAAGATGACTCTTTGGTGCCACCCAAGTTGAATGCATGAAGAAACTGGAGTCCCATCTGTATGGGACTCCAATCCTTATCCACTTTGGGCGCACACCTCGCTAGGCGTGCGCCCCTTGCCTATCTACTATTTAGTAGGTGGACAAGGGTCAAAGCTCTCTTCTATGGGTGCATGACACATGGGCAGGTGTCTAAGTGTCAATGGTCAACATTTGACCAAAGTCCAAAGACAAGATTTAGTAGGTGATGAAAAATGACAGGTGTTGTCTCAAATTTATCTTATAAATTAAGACAATCCTTTTCTGACCTGGACAAGCTTCAGTCAAACTAAGTAAAGGTACCTGAGTGAGTCCAAACATATTTGGCTTAGTCGAGACAACTCTTAATGATTGTTGAAGGAGAACATTAGGCTCAATCATGTGCTAGCATAATTTCCTTGAACCTAATTGAATCTTATTCAAATCAATTGAACTGGGTTAGCCCAATTGATGATATCCAGATCCAAACCCTTATTTGTGTGACCTAGTTAGGTTCAGGTTTATATAGTAATGGGATATGTCATGATCTCTATCATCGACATCATCAAAACATATTCCAATGGATTAGAACTTTTCGGATTCAGACAACTAGTATGATCGATCATCCAAATCATTCTAATTGCTTCCAAAATCCATCAGTGATACCTAGCAACATAGGGTGACAATCCATCAAAATTGAAAATGAACCTTTCAGTGCAGTTACCTGTGTGATTAAGTTTCTCTATCTTGAGTCCCGATCGAATTAGGATTTAAGGTGATCTCATCAAACCCTAATTTTCATTATATGAATTAATCATTCGATTCAAGTCCAATATGAAAATTCTAATAGAAATTTTTTCTATTATTTCACTCTACCATGGCCATGGGCTTATAGACTTGATTCTCATGATCATCATAGGGCTGCTCCTCATCTACCGAGGTAGATAGATTCCTTATTAGTGCAATCTAATTCCTTAATAAACATGCTATAGCCAACATACACCTCAGGGTTTTGAATGGCTAGGAGATTGAGTTATGGTGTAGTCAAACTATAACACCCTCAAGGTGAACTATCGATGTACCTCAGGTCAAAGAACTAGACACACCACTATAGCTTCGAGCCAATCATTGACGAGAAGGTAGACTTTCTGATGACTGCTCGAGGTGGTCACGCTTAGTGCCATCATTCTCTAACGAGTACCTATACTCTCACTTTGATGTATCTACACCGTAGACTCAAGACTTATCTCCTCTAAAAAAGTGATCGTACACCAGCCTTCCAGATCAATCAGCATCCTCATGATGATCCTATGGTCGGAAGCATTTTATGAGTTAATAATAAAAATTTATGTCTTAAATTTTCAACTCTTGAAAATATGAACTATCATTATCATTAACTCAAGGGATGTATCACAAACACTTTCAAATACACACTATGATAGAAAATAATTTATTTTATTATTTATAGTTAAAATTATATTTTTGTCCTTAGATGTGTATTACATGTGTTAGCCAATTCTGGCTTCTAGGGCACACATATCTAACAATCCAAGTAGGACTTCGTCTTCTTTGCTTTTCCCACTTCCCTTTTCCTTTTTTTTTATAATCGATCCCAGGGACCTCCACTTTGTAATGATCTTCATTTTAATAAAATAATATTTTCTTTGCTTATCCTTCATTATCTTGTTTTACTCTAGTACATATAGAACCTCCTCATTTTTCTTTGTATTGTATCTAATGTCGGCGTTGTTTTTGAATGGTGATCTTGACTTGATATTTCATAGGTGTGTCCCTCTTATTTGATCTTGACCCTTCATGAGTGTCTTTAACTATGTCAGGATAAGGTCCACCTCCTCCTCCTAATATGGTTGGCTATTATCCTTGTTAGGATGAGGTTCACCTTCTATTCCTAACAAGATTGCTAGAATGCAAAAGGACCGTTGAGAGGGCCTCTCATCATTACCTCCTATTTAAGAACCAGAGGCCTTCTATCCATCGTAAGAATCTTCATCCATATCAGGATCAGGTCCACCTCTTGTTCCTAACGTGGTTGGCTATTACCCTTGTTAGGATGAGGTTCACCCCCTATTCCTAAGAAGGCTGCCATGGTACAAAAGGATCATTGAGAGGGCCTCTCCCCATTGCCTCTTATTTAAAAATCGAAGGCCTTCAATCCCTCGTAGGGATCTTCATCTATGTCTGGACTAGATCCATCTTCTATTTCTGACATGGTTGGCTATTGCCCTTATTAGGATGAGGTTCATCTCTTGTTCCTAACAAGATTGCTGGGATGCAAAGGGTCGTTGAGATGGTCTCTTCCTATTACCTTCTTTATAAGAATTGGAGGCCTTCAATTCCTAGTAGGGGTCTTCATCGATGTTAGGATGAGATCTGTCTCTTATTCCTAACGCATTTGGCTATTTACCTTGTTAGGATGAGGTTCACCTCCTATTCTTAATAAGATTGCCATGGCGCAAAAGAACCATTGAGAAGGCCTCTCCCCGTTACCTCCTATTTAAGAACTGGAGGCCTTCAATCTCTAGTAAGAATCTTCATCCACGTTAGGATGAGGTCCCCCTCATGTTTCTAATGTGATTGGCTATTGCCCTTGTTAGGACAAGATTCACCTCTTGTTCTTAATAAGATTATCGGGGTGCAAAATAGCTGTTGAGAGGGCCTCTCTCCATTACCTCCTATTTAAGAACTAGAGGCCTTCAATTCCTTATAAGATCTTCATCTACGTCAAGATGAGATTCACCTCCTATTTTTGATATGGTTGGCTATTATCCTTTTTTAGAATAAGGTTCACCTCTTGTTCCTAACAAGATTGTCAAGGCGCAAAAAGACCGTTAAGAGGGCCTCTTCTTATTACCTCTTATTCAAGAATCAAAGGCCTTCACCCTCATTAAGATAAGGTTAACCTCTTGATTAAGAACTAGAGGCCTTCACCCTTCGTTTAAGAATGAAGTTTGGTTGAATAATTTTCTGCCATCATTCAACTTACGCTAGAAATAGGGGTGTTAAGATAAAGAAATTTTATTGAAGTGAGGTTATTGATAGTACATTTGCAAATTTTTTGAGTTCCATGATTGTGGGTGTATAGCCCCTCCAAGCTCCTTCAAGTAATAAGTTCCTAGTCGAATGATTTCCATGACCTCATAGGGGCCCTTCCAATTTAGAGCGAGCTTGCCTTGATTGTTTGGCTATAAGATGTCCGCTCGTCGTAGCTCCAGATGTCCAATTTTAAAGATTTTACTTTTGACTCTAGAGTTATAATACCATACCACCTTCTACCTATAAGCTACCATCCAAATTTTGGTCTTCTCCTACTTTTCCTCCAATAGATCAAGATTTGCATGGAGATTTTGTAAATTGTGTCATTCATCAAAGGTTTCAACTAATGCCGAGGGAAGTCCAAGTTTAATCAGTACGACTGCTTTAGTCCTGAATGCTAGGATGAATGGAGTCTCTCCAGTTGACAACCTTTGAGTGGTTGTGAAGCCTAAAGCACATGATAAAATTCGATCATCCGTGTTTCTTTTGCTCGCTCAAGCTTGATCTTTACTCCTTGCTGTAGAGTTCTATTGGTCACTTTGGCTTCACCATTTGCTTGAAGATAGGCCACAAATGTGAATTGATGGGAGATATTTAAGTCTTCACAGAACTTAGCAAACTTTGCTCTTGCAAACTAAAGCCCATTATCTATAATTAAAGTCTGTGGTAGGCCAAATTTGTACACTATTGATTTTCAGATGAAGTCTTGCACCTTAGTCTTTATGATTTTTGCCAGAGGTTCGGCCTTGAGCCACTTAGTGAAATAGTCTACCACCACCAAAATAAACTTTCGCTGTCTAGATGTAATGGAAAAGAACCCAATTATATCCAATCCCCATTATGCAAATGGCCATGGGGCACTTAAGGATGTGAGCTAAGAAGCCAGTTGTCTCTGGATGTTGGTGTTCCTTTGGCACCGATCGCATTTTTTGACATAGTCGGTTGCATCCTATTGCATGGTCAGTTAGTAATATCTTTGATGGAGTAATTTATAAGATAATGATCTGACTCTAAGATGGTCCCCATAAACTTCTTCATGAACTTCCCTCAGGGCATAATCAGGTTTAGATTGTCGAAGATATTTGAGGAGTGGTAAGGAGTAAGACCTCTTATATAATTTGCCCTCATACAAAACATATTGGGAGGTTCAATTCCTTAATTTCTGAGCTTCCTTTAGATCTTTAAGGAGGATTCCATCTTTGAGATATAGAATCAATGGATCAATCTAGCTAGGCTCAGGATCTACTTGCATTATGGTCTGGGACTCCTCTGAACTCGGATGTTGAAGAACTTCAATGAAAACCTCCTTTGGCAATTCATTTGAGGCCAATCTAGCCAACTTGGATAGAAGATTGGCCCAAGAATTCTCTTCTCTTGGAATCTACTGGATATCAAAACTGCTGAAATCTATGGTTAAACTTTTCACCTTCTCCAAGTACTTCTTCGTACTTCCTTCCTGGGCTTCATAGCTATCATTAACCTATCCTACAACCAGTTGTGAGTCACTGTAGACCTTCACATGATCCATCCCTAGTTCTTTATCTATTTTTAATCCTACAATTATGGCTTCATACTTCACTCCATTATTAGTTGCATGGAACTCAAAGCATAGCATATATTCGGCTATGACTCCTGGATTAATTAGAATCAATCCTGCGCATGCTCTAGATGCATTAGATGAACCATCAACATACAAGGCCCAGGAGTCTTCAAGGATGTTCGCTTTTTCTTCAGAGGAGCTCAGTTGCAAACTAGAAATGCCAATCTCTCATTGTTTAGGTTTGGCTTCATCTGGTATGGTACATTCTAGTATAAAGTTGGCCTATATCTGAGCTTTGATAGTTGCTCGAGATTAAAAATTGATATCAAACTTCATGAGTTCAATTACCCATTTTGCTATTCTTCTAGAAGTGTTTGGCCAATGAAGAACAGCTTTTATTAGTTGATCTATGTGGAGTGTCGTGGTGTGCCCTTAAAAATAGGATCTGAGTTTTCTTGCTGCAATCAACAAAACATAGATTAGCTTTTCTAATTTAGTATACTTTGTTTCTGCATCTCTCAAAACCCAACTTATATAGTAGATCAGCTTCTGAATTTTTGCCTCTTCCCTGATTAGAATGGCTCCAATAGCTATAAGAGATACCGCCAAGTATTGGAACAACTCTTCTTTAGGCTCAGGCTTGGCGAGGGAAGGTGAGCTGAGGTAGTTCTTTAACTCTTCAAATGCTTGCTGACATTCTAGGATCCAGTAGAAGTTTGTTGGTTGCTGGAGCCCTTGGAAGAAGGGCATACAATGTTTCGCCATGGAGAAAAATCAACATTTTCCATCATATGCTCA
>QRFJ01000534.1:319544-393357 GCA_006176705.1 Cocos nucifera | reverse complement strand
CGGTTGCATCCTATTGCATGGTCAGTTAGTAATATCTTTGATGGAGTAATTTATAAGATAATGATCTGACTCTAAGATGGTCCCCATAAACTTCTTCATGAACTTCCCTCAGGGCATAATCAGGTTTAGATTGTCGAAGATATTTGAGGAGTGGTAAGGAGTAAGACCTCTTATATAATTTGCCCTCATACAAAACATATTGGGAGGTTCAATTCCTTAATTTCTGAGCTTCCTTTAGATCTTTAAGGAGGATTCCATCTTTGAGATATAGAATCAATGGATCAATCTAGCTAGGCTCAGGATCTACTTGCATTATGGTCTGGGACTCCTCTGAACTCGGATGTTGAAGAACTTCAATGAAAACCTCCTTTGGCAATTCATTTGAGGCCAATCTAGCCAACTTGGATAGAAGATTGGCCCAAGAATTCTCTTCTCTTGGAATCTACTGGATATCAAAACTGCTGAAATCTATGGTTAAACTTTTCACCTTCTCCAAGTACTTCTTCGTACTTCCTTCCTGGGCTTCATAGCTATCATTAACCTATCCTACAACCAGTTGTGAGTCACTGTAGACCTTCACATGATCCATCCCTAGTTCTTTATCTATTTTTAATCCTACAATTATGGCTTCATACTTCACTCCATTATTAGTTGCATGGAACTCAAAGCATAGCATATATTCGGCTATGACTCCTGGATTAATTAGAATCAATCCTGCGCATGCTCTAGATGCATTAGATGAACCATCAACATACAAGGCCCAGGAGTCTTCAAGGATGTTCGCTTTTTCTTCAGAGGAGCTCAGTTGCAAACTAGAAATGCCAATCTCTCATTGTTTAGGTTTGGCTCATCTGGTATGGTACATTCTAGTATAAAGTTGGCCTATATCTGAGCTTTGATAGTTGCTCGAGATTAAAAATTGATATCAAACTTCATGAGTTCAATTACCCATTTTGCTATTCTTCTAGAAGTGTTTGGCCAATGAAGAACAGCTTTTATTAGTTGATCTATGTGGAGTGTCGTGGTGTGCCCTTAAAAATAGGATCTGAGTTTTCTTGCTGCAATCAACAAAACATAGATTAGCTTTTCTAATTTAGTATACTTTGTTTCTGCATCTCTCAAAACCCAACTTATATAGTAGATCAGCTTCTGAATTTTTGCCTCTTCCCTGATTAGAATGGCTCCAATAGCTATAAGAGATACCGCCAAGTATTGGAACAACTCTTCTTTAGGCTCAGGCTTGGCGAGGGAAGGTGAGCTGAGGTAGTTCTTTAACTCTTCAAATGCTTGCTGACATTCTAGGATCCAGTAGAAGTTTGTTGGTTGCTGGAGCCCTTGGAAGAAGGGCATACAATGTTTCGCCATGGAGAAAAATCAACATTTTCCATCATATGCTCATTCAAATCCGATCATATCTGAACCAATTTTTTTTAAAAAAATCTAATATGATCTAACTAAATCTAAGAGTTCTCAAATTTAATCCTAAGTATCTGATGTTAAAAATAAAAAAAATAAAATTAGGGAACAACTCTTATATCTGATTAGGATCAACTAGTTATCCTGCTGATGATCCTGATGCTCCTAAGGTCCTAGATCAAGCCACACACATGCCTGGCCTCTACTAGAGTCCACTGGGGTAGGATCTAGATGCGATCTATTGGGAAATATATTCTAAAATCAATCATCTAAGTGGTAGATAATTAAAATTAGTATATAAATTTTTTAATAATAATAGTTATTTGACTGATTCATCATAAAAGTTCTATCTTTCTTAAAAGAACTCTTGAATTATGATAAAGTCCTTAAAACTATAATCAATCGATAAAGAAGGATTTATTGAATGATTCTTGAATTGTTTATGATCAAATAATAAGTTATTAATAAGGATGATAACTTATCAAGTGTAGGTCGCTGTATGCCATATGCGTTGGTTGTCCTCGTAACCAAGTGGTATGAAGACACTGATAGGCATCTAGATGAGTTATAAGAGTACATCTGCACTGAACATGGCCAATGTAGCACTCTACTATTAAGAGTAGCTAGCTAAGGCTAATGGATATAAATGTTCCTCCGACTTGAGATCACCATGGTAACTTGCAAGCAACTCACTATACTTTGATGCCAGATTGCCTATATTTCTAATATAGGTTCAGAAGATTTTTGAGTATAGTTAAGTACTTGTAGAGTCAGTGTATGAGTCAAGATGAGATTGACCACTCTTGAATAACTTCAAGAAGAGAATGACTCATTGTGTTTTAATTTAGCAAAATCTATGCCTGGATAATCCTCGTGAGGAGTCACGAGATTTGCAAAATTTTGAGATATAATAGAGATGACGTGTATGAGTGTTGATAGCATACTCAAAGTCATCTTAAGTATTATTAGTCAAAGGGATAAATTATATGATAACTATGAGCTAGAATTCTAAGAATATTGCTTTGCATACCTTTGACTTATCTTGACATCGGGAACTATTGCTAGATGGTTATTTCGATTGGTATAAAAATTGATTCTTGTACTACCACCTTAAGTTCGATCCTATGGGATCACACACATTAGACATTCTAATCTGATTAGTTAGTTAATTAATGATTGAGAATCATTCTAAGGTCAAACTACTAAAATGATTGATGTTTGAGCTAATGCAAGTATTGTAGGAGGATCGATTAGCAATTGAATTGTTAATTGGCTCAATTTGATTGAACAATTAGACTGAGATAAGTATAATTAAATTAGATTCAATTAAAATTAGTTTGAACTTAAATAAATTAAGTCTAATTGATTTATTAGATAAGCCAATTGTAAGGAAGAAGAAGTTCCTATTTGACTAGTACTTGAGTGCATCTAATTTCTAATTTGATTAAGAATTAAATTAGATTTAAATATAATTTAAATTTAATTTAATTAAGCTTCTAATTAGATTAGAATTATCTATTAAATAGGTTGACTTAAATCTAATTAGAAAAGGATTTTATTGGATTTGACCAAGTGTATAAGATAATCCTAGTCTAATCCTAGTTAGACTAGGATTCCATCTTCTCCCTTGCACCACTTTAGAAAGCCCACGCCCACATATTTGTTTCTAGATTTCTGTGTGACTTTTTTCATGCCTAAGAGAAGTCTCCCACACCTCATATCTAGTAAACTTAGAATTTTATTTGACTTGATCAAATATAGGAATTGGTTTTGAGTTTTACTTTATTTGATAGAGTCCTATGAAATCGAAACACTTCTTCCCATCTTACGCCAATATTCTCCATGCCAATCAGATTTTTTGTCACCCCTTTTTATTTTTTTTTGTGCATAGAATAGAATGGTGTCACATCTAAGAAAGTGGGAAGGGGCATCCAAGAGTTGGGCGCCCCATTGGACTCCTTAAAATCCTCCTTAAAAATTGGTTTTGACCTAGTCAAAGTAGGAGATTGTGGGATGCTACCTTCCAATATTTTTTGAGCATCAAAATCATTAGGAATTCCACTAAAAAATAGAAAAGAAAGAGTGGAAGGCGTGGGTGTTTTTGAGGTGCCTACTTTCTTGGAGAAAAAGTTTTCATTAGGACATGAAAAGTTCATGTCTTGATGAAGACAAAGATAAGAGAGAAGAATGTCTTCTCTATAGTTTTCTTTCATGATTTTTTTCCTCCTTAATTTTATGTGATAAAATTTGAGAGAGAGAGAGAGGAAGAGGGCATGGGGATGAATTCTTTAAGAAGTTGGAGCATGGAGGTCTCTTTTGGACATGATTTGATCATGTTCTGATGAGAAAAGAAGAAGAGAAGAAAGTCTTCTCTTAGGGTTTCTTTGAAAGCCCTTCTTCTCCATTTTTGTATGATTTTTTCTATCAGAAAATTAGAGAGGAAGAGTTCTGAATATGTGAAAAATACTAAAGGAGAAGATCTCCTCTTGTCTTGGTTTGAAGGTTGATTCAGGACATTAATGGTTGATGCCCTGAAAAGAAAAGATATGTCTTCTCTCAGGACCTTTTCTTAACCCTTTTGTTTCTGAATTTTTGTAGAGATCCAAGGATTGGATTTCTCACTTATTGCTTTCTCTTATATTTTTCATTCTTTGTGTTGTCCAACAGAGATAGAAGATAAATTTTTTGATTACATATCAAAGAGGGATCGTTGAGAAGCTAGCACGTCAAGCGGATTAGTTCATTTGACGAATTCTTAATTTTGTATTGTAGCCTCGGATGGACTTTGTGTAGAGTCGGACATTCTGTGTGGACTTTTTGAAGACAATAAAAAGACATCAACATAGAGTTCTCAACCCATGTGAAGGTAAGAGATTTGATCTCTTCTCTCACCTAGATGGCGATCTAGATTTTAGATTAGGAATTGATCTAGACTCTAGTAATGATTGACATGATCAATATTTAAAATATTTATTATTTTCAGATTTAGGAATGTATTCATGACCTATTATAAGTTCCTAATGTAAAATTTAGTAATTAGATTACATACTTTTGTAGATTAAATAGTTTAATCCATATTTTTTACAGTATTTTATTTCAAAAATATTTTGAAATCCTGCATGAAATCCTGCATATTTTCTTTACAGTGATATCAGAGCATCTAGATTCTATATAACCAGATATGATTTATATTAAAATAAATCTAAAAATAAAATTCTAAAGATGCTGTCCTACTGTAAGGTTTACCCCTTACAGTAGAAATGTTGTCCTACTATGTGCTAATCTATTTTTGAATCATGAATAAGTTAGATATGATCTAAATAATTTATAATTATTGTTTTAATTTTTTAATTAAAATAAATTAATGTTAGGAAACTATTTTTAGATTATTTTAGAATTGCATCTTAAAATAATATCGGTCAGACATACCGATTATAAGATTGTCTACTATATTAAAGGTTTATCCCTTACAGGTGACAGGTTGTCCTAGATATGTTGCTGATACTGATAACTCATAATATTTTGTAAGTGAGAATCAAAAATAATTTATAATTTATTTTTAAATTTTAAATAAAATTAAAAGTTTATGATATAGACCTTGTGATGTGTTTTAGGAATTTTTGATCTAGATCCTCTTATTGGGCAATAGAATTGATATGTATTTTTTTATTGAAATGCTAGAATGATTATGTATGAACATAGTTTGTTTTATAGAATTTAAATTAAGAACTTACTTTACATAGACAATCTAGATTCAAAATCATATGGACATGATCTAATTATTGAAAAAAAATGCAAATTAAAAAACCATGTATTGAATATGAAGTTCAATGTAAGTCTGTTTTATAATTTGGAAAAATATTTCATGTAGATCAAATTAGAATTAGTTCTTAGTGTTCCATAAACCCAAAGGCATAAGCTTCAAACTTTAATTGATTACATTAAAGTGATTATTTTCTGGGAGCTAGGTTTGTGAGCTTAAAAGTATTCCAAGATTAATTTTATGAAAAATGGGATTAAAGGTATGGGTTAGATTTTTGATTAGGTCCTTAACTGGGTTAGACCTAGGGTTAGATTAAATATGACTAAGTTAAGGAATTTCGATCAATCTAATTAATAGTAATTTAATATTAGGATTATTTTTTAAATCAAATTCAATAATTGTAGTGATCAATGTCCATGCATCTAATATAAATAGATTGCCGATTGTTCCCCCCCCCCCCCCCTCCCCCCCCCCCCCCCCCTCCCCCCCCCCCCCCCCCCCCCCCCCCCCCCCCCCCCTGCTTATTGGTCAAGCCCGAGTCTTTAGGTAGATCAAATTTCAAAATTAAATAAATTGAATTAGTATCTAAGGTAAGCTGGCATTCCAGACTGTAGTTTTTAATTGGCAGTCTAACTTAATCTAGCCAATTTTTGATGTATCTTAAGGCAAAAGCCTTGTAAGAATCCTTCCACAATCTCACTTACCAGCTAATTGCAATTAATCAGGGTCTTGATTAGGTTGCGCATTGATCATTTGCTAAACCCATATCACATAAAAAATCAGTGAGACTGATTTTACTTTAGTGAGACTGTTCTAGGTGCCCATGGATCGATAATTGAGCCTGTCCTTTTCAAAGACTTGAAAAGTCAGTTGGGAGGATTTTGAGAATTTAGTGATGTTAGTTGAGAACAAAATTTGGTCCATTTTCTTTCTACCTTAAATCATTATAGTTTAAACCTCTATAAAAATTATTAGACCTTTAAATGATTAAAGTTATGAGATAAACTGAGCATAGCCTCCTATTAAGTTGGGTTGATAATGGATTCCATTAACTCAATAATCATAGAGCCCAAAGGGGCGGTTCTTATTGACTAACAAAATTATCATTCATAAATATGATGACTGGAAAGTATCTCTCTAATGGTGGTTAGGTTGGCCAACTAAAGTTGGGCTTAATCATTCGTTGGTTAGATGCACCGCAAGTATGGTCATGCTTAATGGTTGGACCTAACTAGATCTATATGGTGGAGACCAAAGTCTACTGATTAGATTTGTAGGATAAAATTAAATTACTAAAAGTTGTTTGGAGAAATAATTGGTTAATGAACCTACCCATAGATACACATGGATTAGCTGACCAAAGTCAAGCTTGTGTGTAGTCTAAGTGGATTCTAGTACCTACTAGAAAATTAAAGTAATTTCTTGAATTAGAGGTAGAGGCTACCAATTCGAATAAAATAGTGAAAAAATCTTAAGACTAAAGTTCAAATCTTTAAACTTAAAATAATTTATATACTTAGGTCATTGCTCTCTTTTCTCAAAATAAGACTAAACCTTAATTGCTCCTATCACTGTTAGACAGTGATGACTTATGGGATCTAACTTTGATAATTAGTATCGAAAGTTGAATTTGATTCAGCAGTACGAATGAATTCGTATTGAGGCTTATAAGTCCAGTCAAAACAATTAGTCAAAGTTGACCCAAATCAGGCATAGTGATTCTATTGTTAGAAATAGGATCATAGGAAAAGAATTGGGTCCTTGCTTTTCTTGATCCATAATAGGCTGACAAGAGAAAGGAGCAAGTGTGGCTCAGAAAAAATGTTATATGTATAAACACCTTAAAATTTTTTATTTAAAATTCTACTACTAGGTATGCGATACTGACAGTCCTAATGCAAATTTAATTGCAAGGACATAAGGTAAGTGGAAATGTTTGAAAATGGTGAAAAATTACTTTGGAATATTAGGGATGAAAGTTACTATTCCAAACTTCTAGCGTTAGAAATTAGTCAACTATATTTTTAAAAAAATTGTCATTTGAGTGATTGTCACTATTGTCCATGTTTATGATAAATGTGAACTCTTGTTCTATTAACCTTATTAGTTAGAGATGGTTATATTTATCAACAAAAAAAATTATTATGATATTATTATGAATAATATTATAATAATATATGGATAATAAAGAAATAATATTTAACATTTACATAGCTTGTTATGTGTAATGTACATATTTAAAAAACACCCATGTTAGATTATTGTCATGGGATGTCTATATATAGATTATAATAGCTTAGTCATCTGACAAGAATTGGATAACATGTTAGATTTAGAGAAAAATCTCGACATCAATGATTATGAATCATTGATAACCTGTAAGTCTTATCTTCTTGGAAAGATGATAAAATCACCTTTACATGGAAAAGTGAAGAGGAGCCGATAAAGTTCTTAAGTCTTATACATACGAGGTAGGGTGGACTATTGAACTTAAGTGTTCAGAGGAAGATATCAATATTTTCATTACAGACTGGAAACCTAACTAAGCATTGGTGCATCTAGCCTGAATCACTTTAGAAAATATTCAAATTGATTGGAACTAATGAAATAGAAAAATCAAAACTAGAAAAGGTATTAAAACCTTGATTAGGATCAGGAGATGAATACTTAATCCCAAAACTTTGTGATTTATCAGAAGAGAATAGGGATTCTCTCTTAGTGGGATTGCTTTTTTAGAAAGACAATATATGTCTGAAAGAAAAACAATTAAACTTTGTTAGACATGCGTTCAATCCATTGATAGGTTCACTTGTCTACCTGTTTTTTACGATGTGCTCTTGTGACTCATTTATTTTACCTAAAAAATATACTTTGAGTAAAATCTCTTATAAAGACTGCCCATATGGAATAATGGACGGCGTAGACCTTAAACTTCTCTCACCTTTTTGACCCTTGTCCACCTACTAAATAGTAGATAGGCAAGGGGCGCACGCCTAGCGAGGTGTGCGCCCAAAGTGGATAAGGATTGGAGTCCCATACAGATGGGACTCCAGTTTCTTCATGCATTCAACTTGGGTGGCACCAAAGAGTCATCTTTGACCAGTTTTGGCACCACCTAAGGAGGTTTGTGATGGACTCTAATCTGATTGGATCAGATGATGTCATCCCATTAATCAAATTTAGATCTGATTGCATGAAGAGCTGTGATTGGTTGGGATGATGTGGCACTGCACGGTGCAGCAGGATCTATATAAATCCTATCTATGCCTAGGATTTAGATCCTCTACCTTTTGCCCATGCCACAAGGCTTTTCTCCCTCTCGCTCCATGCCATATTTAGATCCTCACTCTCCTCTCCATGCCTAAGAAGCTTTGGGCTTGAGTTTGGTGTGATCCAAGCAAGAGAAAGGTGACAAGAAAGAAGAATGCAGCACTGCTGCAAGAGACAACACCCAATCTTTGAAAGGTATTTTGAAGATCTTCAAGATCAGATTCAGATTTGATCTTTGGAGTATAGATTGAGAAGGAGTAGATCTCTAGATCCTTCCTGAGTGGATATCAGTAGAGGCCAGGCGCTTGCGTGGCTGTATCCAGAACCTCAGGCAAATATCAGGATCATCATAGGGTAATAGGATTACCCATAACAAGGTACAACTAAATTAGATTTAGTTTAATTTATTTTTATTTTTATTTTATAAAATTGATAAAATTAGATCTAAAGAGTCTTAGATCTGATTTGGATCTAAAATTTTTTTTTTGAAATATCCCTCTTGATCAAATCAGATCTGAACAAACCTATCTCAAGAAATAAGATTTTTCCTTCAACTGGTATCAGAGCCAGGTTTCATAATTATTTAGATCTAATTTTAGTATAATTTTGATTTAATAATTAGATGATTTCATATGTCACATTAGATGTGATTAGATCTAAAATCAAAAATTAAGAAAAAAATAAATAATCTAGATCTAAGATGTATGAGATGCGTGACTAGACTAGGAACAGAATTATTCTATGTATAGTCTAGGATGATCATAGTTTTAATTTGATTAATTATGATTTTAGATCTATTTATTTATTATTTTTTGATATTATAAATATTATAATTAGATTTAAAAAATAAAAAATAAATTTATTTAATACATATGAGATATGATAGATGCATGTTTAGACTAGTTATAAAATAGTTCTACAAAATTATCTTGAATAAATTTAATTTAATATGATCAAATTTAAATTTTATTTTTTAGATATTTATGAGATAATTTAGATCTAAAAATATGTATGATATGATACATGATATGTTTGCAAAGCATGTTTTTAAGTTAGATCAATTATATATATATGATATATATGTAGATCTAACTAGTTTTATAGATTCATCATATTTTTGATTAAGGCATTTCTCTTGGCTGTCCAGCCATAAGAATAAAGTAGAATTTAAATACCCTCTCCTCCCATTCAATGGGGTGTTCTTATGATGTGTAGGGGTGCTACGCATTCGTCCTTAATTAGAAATCAAAAAACTTATTTTCTACAAAATCTTAGATCCTGAAATCCTAGAATTTTATTTACATGTTTTATTTATGAACCCTAAATTTAATTAAAATTTAAGATTATAAAATATATTAGATCTAAAATTGAGAATGTTTAGATCTAAGACATATTCATAAAATTGGATTCGAACTTAGATAGCTCAATTAGATCTAGCAATTGATCAAACCAAATCAAGAGTCAGTTAGATGAGATCAAGAGTGCTTAAATTGATCAGCCTAATAGGATTAAGTCTGGGTCAAGATCAAGTCACATGAGTGATCGATCAAGTTAAAACCTAATTAGGCTCAGTGGTTAGAGTCTAGATTGTAGGTTAATCCGATTGGTTTTGGCTCAATAATTTAGTGTCTAAGGTAAGTTTGGCAGATACGATCGACTAGTTTTTAATTAGGAGCTATTCGACTCGAATGCATTCTTATCAAGTTAATGGCATATCCCTTTCATCGGTCTCACTTACCTGGCCATATTTGTTGATTCAATCCTGATTTGAGGTAGCTAATAATCCAAGTTAACCCAGGCCACTAGGTTAGTCATAATGATTATAACTATATCAAGTCAAGTTTAAAGAGACCTAAATCAAATCTTCCTAAGAAAAGATTAAGTCTAAGGTCTTCCACCATTGTAGATGTGTGGGCCCTTTTCAGGGTTGATTGTTCTCGACTAGTCACAGTGGTTCAGTTACATCGAAAAAATGCAACCATGTCTATTAGGCATTGGATGCTATGGGTTGGAGGATGGATTGGGCTCAATATTTTGGATACGATGAGAGACCCAATTAGAAATCCAATCTGTGCAAATGATGGGTCTAACTTAACTAAGAAGTGGATCAATATTTCGGGCATGGTGAGATTCTTGAATTAGAGATCAAGCCTTAGTGCACCATGATTAGAGAATCATTGGACAAGAGTTGTTCACTCATTGGCTAACCCATTACTAATAACCGTTAGGTAAGGTGATGAGTCAGTTGGTGGGACTACACCATCCACTAGAAATCATTAATCATGAAGATCTTCGCATCTCTACAAAGGGAGTGTAGGGATTCGAAAAAATAGTGGAAGCTATTTTATTTAAAAATCAAACCTCTAGACAAATTGTTCAAGTCTTAATTATAAAATCTAACTAGAAACTTTGACTATCTACAGGAAAAGAAAAATATCTACATCCAACCCACTAGCCCGTATCCTGGACATCCATAGACTGACTGGATCTAATTACAAGTATTGGCTCCAAAACTTCAAAATTATTTTGGATTTCGAAAAGTTAACTCATGTATTAGATCAGAATTCTTCCATCTTACCAGCCCATCCATCCACTGAATAGAGAGCGTCTCTTGATAAATGGATGGATGAAGATAATAAGATCAGATACTACATATTGGTCTTGATGTCTAATAAGCTTCAGTACCAACATGAAGATATCAAGATTGCTAACCAAATGTTGGCTCACCTGCAAGAGTTGTTTAGTGAATAGAGTCACGCAGCCAAATATCAGGTTATTAAATAACTATTTAAGGCTTAAATGCATGATGGGCAGTCAGTCCAAGATCTTTGTCTGATGATGATCAAGGATTTCGAAGAGCTTGAGAAGCTCAGAGTAAAGTTAGATCAGGATCTACAGAATGACATAATTCTACAATCCTTGACTGGTGTGTAAGGCCAGTTCATCATGAACTACCATATGCATAAACTTCATAGCACTCTGGTCAAGCTTATGAACATGCTAGTTACTACTGAGCTTTCTATGAAAGCTTCTAAAGGCTCAGTACTTACTATGGAATGGACATCTTCTAAGAGAAAGTCTTTTGAAAAGAAGAAGAAGTTGGTGAAAAGGTAGAAGGTGGAAGATGGAAAGAAAAAGATGATAGAGCTGAAGAAGAAGGCCACTGATAAAGAAAAGTATTTCCATTGTAATACTAACGGCCACTGAAAGTAGAAATGCCCTATATACTTGGCCACTCTGAAGAATAAGAAGAAGACAGATCCTTCTGGAGGTATGCTCGTTATTGAATCTAATCTTATGATTTTTTCTGCATCCAGTTGGGTGCTTGACTCTAGTTTTAGTGCTTATTTGTGCACTTCCATATAGGATCTTAAGGACAGCAGAAGGCTGAGGGATGGTGAGATGATCTTATGCATCAAAAATGGAGCAAGAGTTACTGCTGTGGTCGTGAGAACCTACCCTCTTCGACTACCATCTAGCTTAGATTTAATACTTCGAGATTGTTATTGTGTGCCTGCTGTAAGCAGAAATTTGATTTCTATTTCATGTTTAGCATAAGAAGGCTATGTAATTAGTTTTCTTAGGAACCATTGTAGTATTCTTTTTGAAAGAAATAAAATTGTAAGTGGTTTCCTCATTAACGATCTCTATCAGTTACATATTGATGTATTTATCTTTAATATTGAGCAAAATGTAAATGCTGTAAAATGACCTAGGGATAGTCCAAATGATAGGTATCTATGGCACCTAAGGCTAGGTCATATAGCAGAAGATAGGATTAACAAATTAAAAAAAATTGGGCTATTGAGTCCATTGACTTTCGAGTTATATCCAATTTGTGAATCATGTCTTCATGGCAAAATGACTAAGCTCACTTTTGTTGGACATGAGGAAAGGGCCACAGATCTACTTGCTCTAGTACATACTGATGTGTACGGCCCATTTGATGTATCGGCTAGAGGCAACTTCATCTACTTCATAATCTTTGTCAATGATTATCTCAGTATGGGTATGTGTATCTTATGAGATACAAGTCTGAAGCTTTTGAAAAGTTCAAAGAATTTAGATATGAAGTAGAAAAACAAACTAGAAAACCCATTAAGATTCTTCGATCAAATCAAAAAGGTGAATACCTTAGTCAGAAATTTCTTAACTATCTCAAGCAAAATGGCATAATCTCTCAATGGACTCTACTTAGAACACCTCAACTCAATGAGATTTTAGAACAGAGGAACCAGACCCTATTAGATATGGTTCGATCTATGATGAGCTTCATAAATTCTTCTGATTTTCTTTGAGGACATAGTCTATTAACTGTTATATATTTACTGAATTTGGCATGGTAAAAAATCAAGTCTGAGTCATCTCAAAATTTGGGATTGTCCGGCTCATGTCAAAAGACAACAAGTTGACAAGTTAGATTTTAGGTCCTTTAGAGCTCGATTTATAGGATATCCTAAAGAGTCACTAGGATATTATTTCTACATTCTAGAAGACCATAATATGATTGTCAGTCGGCATGCCATCTTCTTGAAAAATAGTTTATTCAAGATAGCGGCATTGGAAAGCAGATCAAGCTCAAGGAGAAAGTCTCACAAGAGCAACGAGCTAAGGATCCTATAGAACCAAATCAGGTTAAGCCAAAACAATCACTATCTCCTCCACCTCATAGATTGAAAAGGGTTTTCTATCTTCCTAAGAGGTACTTAAGTACTATCTTAGAGAAAGCAGAGAAAATATTTCTTATAGGTAATGGGATTCATGGTAATGATCCCAAAACTTATGATGAGATGACATCAGATATTGACTCTGAGAAATGGTTAGAGGCAATGAAGTTAGAAATTGACTCAATGCACTCAAACCAAGTCTGGATCTTGGTAGATCCACTAGAAGGTATAGTACCTATTGAGTGTAAATGGATCTACAAGAAAAAGATTGGTGTAGATGAAAATATGGAGACATTCAAAGCTAGATTAGAGGCAAAAGGGTATAGTCAGCATGAAGGCATTGACTATTAGGATATCTTTTCGCCAGTAGCTATGCTAAAGTCCATCCATACATTGCTTGCTGTTGTAGCCTGTTTTGATTATGAAATATGGAAAATAGACGTGAAAACAGCATTCTTAAATGGATACCTTGAGGAAGATATCTATATGGAACAGCCACTAGATTTCACATTCAGTGATGCTGATCACAAAGTATGCAAGCTGCAAAGGTCCATATATGGACTTAAGCAAACATCTCAGAGCTGGAATACTTGATTTAATGATGTGATCAAATTATTTGGTTTCATCAAAAATGAGAAAGAATCATGTGTTTTCAAAAAGGTCAGTGGGAGCACTATTGTCTTCCTCATACTGTACGTGGATGATATCCTCCTTATTGGAAATGATATTTTCATGTTGACCATAGTTAAAATATGGTTGCCTAAAGAATTCTCCATGAAAGATCTAGAAGAAGCATCCTTCATTTTAGAAATTAAGGTCTATAGAAATAGACTGAATAGGATGCTAGGTCTTTCATAGAAGATGTACATGGAGGAAGTGCTAAAGAGGTTTAGCATGAAAACTCTAAGAGGGGTTTGGTACTCTTCAGATATGGCATTCATCTCTCTAAGAAGATGTGCCCTAATACACCTGAGGAGATAGAATGCATGAGCAAGATCCCTTATGCATCATCAATAGGGAGCCTCATGTATGCCATGTTATGTACACGACCTGATATAGCCCATGCTGTGAGTGTCACGAGCAGATATCAGTCAAATTCAGATGAAGAACTTTGGACTTCTGTGAAATTTATCCTTAAGAACTTAAGAAGAACTATGATATATTATTGGTTTTTGGTAATGGAGAACTCCAAGTCCAGGGGTATATAGACTCGAATTTTATGTCTGATATAGATAATCGAAAGTTGACATTTGGAAGTCTGTTTATATGTAATGGTAGTGCTGTCAGTTGAAAAAGTTTCAAGCAGACAGTGATAGCAGATTTCACTATGGAAGTAGAATACATCGCTGCATCAGAAGCTGCAAAGGAGGCATTCTAGTACAAGAAATTCATCGTAGAAATTGGAGTGATGCCATTAGATGCCATTCCTCTGTACTGCGACAATAATGGAACCATAGCCCTTGCTAAGGAGCTGAGGTCTCGCCAAAAATCCAAGTACATCGAGCGCTTATACCATCTCATCCATGATTACCTCGAGAAGGATTATGTCAAGGTCAAGAGAGTCAACTCCATAGATAATGCGGCAGACCCAATCACAAAGTCGTTGGGCTAGCAGAAGATCGATACACACGTTGAGAAGATGGAACTTAGATTTGTAGCCAATTGGCTTTAGGTAAAGTGGGAGTTTGTTTGATATGTGTGCCCTAGAAGCCATAATTAGCTAACACTTATAATACATATCTAAGGACAAAATTATAATTTTGACTATAAATAATAAAATGGATTATTTTCTATCATAGTGTGTGTTTGAAAGTGTCTGTGATACATCCCTTGAGTTAATGGTAATGATAGTTCATATTTTTAAGAGTTGAAAATTTAAGACATGAATTTTTATTATTAACTCATAAAATGCTCCCGACCATAGGATCATCATGAGGATGGTGATTGATCTAAAAGGTTGGTGTATGATCACTTCTTTAGGATAGATGAATCTTGAGTCTACGGTGTAGAGACACTGAAGTGAGAGTATAGGTACTCGTTAGAGAATGAGAGCACTGAGCATGACCACCTCGAACACTCATCAAGAAGTCTGCCTTCTTGTCAATGACTGGCTCGAAGCTGTAGTGGTATGTCTGGTTCTTTGATCTGAGGTACATCGACAGTTCACCTTGAGGGTGTTATAGTTTGACTACACTATAACTTGATCTCCTAGCTATTCAGAACCTTGAGGTGTATGTTGGCTATAGCATGTTCATTGTAGGAATTGGATTGCACCAATAGAGGATCTATCTACCTAGATAGATGAAGAGCAGTCCTATGATGATCATGAGAATCAAGTCCATAAGCCCATGGCTATGGTAGAGCGAAATAATAGAAAGAGTTTCTATTAGGATTTTCACATTGGACTTGAATCGAATGATTAATTCATATGATAAAAATTAGGGTTTGATGAGATCACCTTAAATCCTAATCTGATCGGAGCTCAAGATAGAGGAACTTAATCACATAGGTAACTGCATCGAAATGTTCATTTTTAGTTCTGATGGGTTGCCACCATATGTTGCTAGGTGTCAATGATGGATTTTAGGAGCAATTAGAATGATTTAGATGATCGATCATACTAGTTGTCAGAATCAGAAAAGTTCTAATTTATCAGAAGGTGTTTCGATGATGTCGATGATAGAGATCATGACATATTCCATTACCATATGAAACTGAACCTAACTAGGTTACATAAATAAGGGTTTGGATCTAGATATCATCAATTAGACTAATCCAGTTTAATTGATTTGAATAAGATTCAATTAGGTTTAAGAAAATCGTGCTAGCACATGATTAAGCCTAATGTTCTCCTACAACAATTATTAAGAGTTGTCCCGATTGAGCTAAATATGTTTGGACTCACTCAGGTACCTTTACTTAGTCTGACTAGAGCTTGTCTAGGTCTGAAAAGGGTTGTCTTAATTTATAAGATAAATTTGAGACAACACATACTATTTTTCGTCATCTGCTAAATCTTGTCTTTGGACTTTGGTCAAATGTTGACCTTTGATACTTGGACATCAGTTTATATGTCATGCACCCATAAAAGAGAACTTTGACCCTTGTCCACCTGCTAAATAGTAGAAAGGCAAGGGGCGCATACCTAGAGAGGCATGTGCCCAAAGTGGATAAGGATTGGAGTCCCAAAGTGGATAAGGATTGGAGTCATCTTTGACCAGTCTTGGTGCCACCTACGGAGGTCTGTGAGGGACTCTAATTTGATTGGATCAGATGATGTCATCCCATCAATTAGATTTAGATCTGATTGCATGATGAGCCATGATTGACCAAGATGATGTGGCACTGCATGGTGCAACAGGGTCTGTATAAACCTTATCTGCGCCTAGGATTTAGATCCTCTACCCTTTGCCCATGCCACAAGACTTCTCTCCCTTTCACTCCACACCATCTTTAGATCCTCTCTCTCCTCTCCATGCCCAAGAAGCTTTGGACTCGAGTTTGGTGTGATCCAAGCAAGAGAAAGACGACAAGAAAGAAGAAGGCAACACTGCTGCAAGAGACAATACCCAATCTTCAAAAGATGTTTTGAAGACCTTCAAGATCAAATCCAGATCTGATCTTTCGAGTACAGATTGAGAAGGAGAAGATTTTTAGATCCTGCTCGAGTGGATATCGATAGAGGCAAGATGCTTGCATGGCTACATCCAGAACCTCAGATAAACATTAGGATCATCACAGGATAATAGGATTACCCATAACAAGATATAATTAAATTAGATTTAATTTAATTTATTTTTATTTTTATTTTATCAGATCGATAAAATTAGATTTGAAGTATCTCAGATCTGATTTGGATCTAAGAGAAAAAATTTTAAAATATCCCTATTGATTAAATTAGATTTGAATGAATCTAACCCAGGAAACAGGATTTTTTCTTCATGGATTTTAGGCTACCAGCCCCAGTCATCATAAGGGAGTGCTTCAAATCATTTATCTTCTCTTTAAAATCTTGCCTTACTGCCAATTTCTTGCCAAGCAATTTTTGGAATCTCAGGAGATCATCCTTCACTTCTCTTAGTCTCTTCCTCAAAACTATGGATTTGGCTTCAATATCCTTCACCGCATTCTTGTTATAAGCTATTTGGATCTTAAGTTGAAAGAGTTCGGCCTTGCTATTTTCTTAGATCCCCAAAAGATCCCACAAGGCTCTCTTCAAAGACATGACTTCCTCCAGATCCTTGCTTGGGCCGGCCTGGGCCTTGTCAGCTAACAAATTTTTGACACATCACCTTAACATTTAACATCTTGAGCTTCCTCTTGAGATCATTGATTTGCCCACATCAACCAATCTGGTAGGTCTCATACGCCACCTCAATGTCATGCAATTACTTTTAGAGGTCAAAAAATTTCTTCAACCAGTCCCACCCATATTCTGCCCGACTCTGAGCCCAAGCCGAGCCCCTCTCCAACTGGATGATCTTTTCTCTTGCTTTACAAAGCTCGGTCTCAAGAGAGCAAATTTTTGTAGTCGAAGTCCAGACCCTTTTGCTGCCAAGCTTCTTTGCCCGCTCAAGCTCCTTAGACAAATGGTTTTTATTGATGGTGTATTCTTTAAAAAACTGCTTCTGAACTAGAGCCTCTACATAGTTCTTCTTTGACTTCTGAAGTTCATCTTCTACTTTTTTCAACTTCTTGTTGTCTTGATGAACTTCTTTCTTCAAATTTTTAATGACGAACTTCAAAGAAATAGCCCAAAGTAATGGTGCTACTTTGATCGGAGACTGCACTCGATGTATAAACATACCATAATATGAAAGAGGTACAAAAAGCAGAGAAATTCAAATTGATTTCATTGATCAAAAATTTTTAAATTACATTACATAAAAGAAAAGAAAAGGTACAATTGTTAGAGGTCTCAGACCTCTAAAGGAGAAGCAGTAGAGGAATTCAACATGGCCTCCACAGGTGTCGGCTCCTTAGTAGGTGCGAGGATAGGTTTGACAAATTCTATAGCAGCAGGTTCAGTAGGTAGAAGGTCGGCATCAGCAACTGAAGGCTCCACCTCCTTGTCAGAAGATTCTCCTACCAAAAAGATGAGATGTAGCTCAAAAAATTTCTCGGCAACTCTCTTTTGTCAAAGCTCAAATTCCTTGATGAAGGCCTCCTAGGAGAATGCCATCTTGATGTTCTTTAGCTCCTCCAAAGACTTGAAGGATAGGATGGCTTGCTCCATAGCTTCGGCAACTCGCTTTTTTTCCTTAATGATTTGAACCTTGGCCTCCTTCCTCTTTTTCTCCTTTGAGGTCAGTGCAGCCTTCAATCCTGCTGAATTCTGCTCTTCCTTCTTGAGCACCTCTTGCAGATACTCGACTTCGGCCAAGAGACACCCCACCTCAGCTTTGTGCTCTAGAGTTGCCTCCATGCCCTTTGAAGCTTCAACCTTTTGAAGGTAAATTGCCTTGATGTAGGCAACCAATTGGTAACCCATCTACAAGTAGCAAAGTTAGTTATGCCATTAGAGAACACGTGATAAGAATGTGATGTTGTCATTAAGACACTGTATTTATCAGTTTAATCCGATATTTTAAAATAATTAAAAATACGTAGATTGCATTGAGTCGGATCGAATCCATAGGAAAGATAGTATTTTCAGAATTGAAATCTTTGATTTTTTTAAAAGAAAAGGAAAAAGATTTAAAAATAGAATTTGAAGTCAAAAATTAAAAATTAAAATTTTGAAGTGAAAATTAAATTATGCAAAAAAGTAAACTTGGTACTAAGATCTACTAATTAGATCTTAGCATCAACTTGCAATAAAATAAAGAATAATAATTAAAGTACAAAAATTAAATTATAATAAAAATAAAAAGCTAAAATCAAAGTGCAAAAAATAAAATTTAAAATTTTAGAATTTAAATACATAAAATTTAAAAATAAAAAAAATAAAATAGCTTGATCTCTGATCTTGGATCGATATTGGTGGAAAGATGGGATAGAAGGCCAGCTTTTTCTCTCGATACTAGTTGCCTCGAAGCAGTCATTAACCTAGAGCCTGGCTTCACCCTGTACCAAAGCTTCACCTTGATCGAGACTGTTGATTTCTAGAGGCCTGGGGTCCTTTTTATAGAGCTAGGAGGGCTGGAGAGTTTTCTTTTAGGCAATGTGGGACTAAGGAGCTCTTTGATCATCAAAATATGAAAAAATTTAAGTAAAAATTAGATTAAAAGAAGTCCTGATTGAATTCTACTACTCTAAATGAAATCTGGCTATTCAATAGGAATCCAATGGATCAAAAACCATCAAAATTGGATGCATATCGGTCTAGATCAGGTCCGACTAAATTCTGGCCATCCGATTAAGTTAATCAGGAGAAAATCTGGCCGTCAGATCAAGTTATGGATGTTTTGATCAAGTCGGGAGCTTCTTGGACCATTGGATCTTCATCGGCTAGTTTTCTGGTCATTGGATCGCACTAGATCACTGATGGAATTCGAATCAAATCTAGAAATAACCACCACCGTCCGATCTTGACCGTAATCAATCGGATCCGTCTGATCACACCTTTACTATTGGCATGGACCACATGGACTGGTTGCACCATACATGGCAACCAATTAGCACCTCCTATCATTGAGTGAAAATTCCAAAATATCCTGTGAGCCACGATAGATTTTTTGTGAACCCTTTAAGGGTCTAGGTCCATTACGTGTCGCTCTATGATTCGTCGATTTCTATTGAGCTGGCGGTCCATGCCTAAATTATGGACCGACCGATGGCTTCCATGGCTGAGTCGGCTAATGTGGCTAGCTTGGCATGCCAACTTGAGCTGGCTGAGCCATTTTTTTATTTAATTTTTTTCTTTTATATTTAAAAATTCATATCTTCTTCATTTTAGCTTCGTTCTACTTCAAATTTATTTTATTGTAATTCAAAAAATGAGCACTTTCCATTGATATAAAAATTTTATTTTTTAATTTTATTATTTTTTAATTAATTTTTTTAATTAATAAAAATATTAATTTTTTAAAAATATATATAAATTGATCATTAATTCTTAAAAGTTAATATGAATTAATTAATAAATTAATACTTTTATTAGTAAATTTATGGTACTTATCATATTTTCCAACTTAAGCTTTGCTCGTCCTCGAGTAAAGAAAGAATTTAGTTTTAAATACCTTTTAACTTTAGAGTTTCGAATTTTACCTAAGCAGTTTTCAAAATGGCCATTGATATTCAATAGTGTATAAGTGAGATATATCATTGGAATATTAATACTTATCAAAAAAAATTAAATAAAGAACATTAAATTTTTCTAAATTTTTTTCTAAATTATCCCATCTTTATCTCTGATTTGTCTAAACTTTCATATAGGCAAGTGTATTGCTACTTTCGTCCTTCATTTATTAATTTTTATTTTTACATTGCCTACTTTTTGATGTGAATATCATTGCTTACTTAGGCAACATGATCTGATTATTCAATGAAAAATTAATATTTTTTTTTTTTTAACATTATACCACTATTGAGTGTCTTAACCCCTTAAGCTTTCTATTTGATCTATGTAGCAAGTCTTAGGCCAATGACTTCCAAACCAGTTGGCTTTAGGGCACTAGGTATAGAATACCCTTCAGGCATACTAGCTCGAATCAAACAGACTATGAGTTAAGACTAGCTTTACAATGAGCTTCTTTGTCCTTCTCATCTTTTGATGCAAAACTCAATGCTTGCTTAGGCAAAGAGGCCCAGTTACTCAGTGAGAAGTACTTAAAAATTATTTTATTTAATTTTTTATATGAATAAATGTATAGTTACCTTACACAAGCCCATAAAAAGTAGACTTTTTTTTTATTAGTAGAAAAGAATTAGAAATGCTTATAGAAAAAAATTTTTATATTCTAGACTTAACTCTTTATTGGGTTTTCTTAATACTTGATTCCTCAATATCTCATAGATTCTCTAATCTATGCATCAATTTTTTTTGAAAAATGCTTAGTTTAATTCGATTCTTAAGCATAATCAGGTGTCTAAATACTAATTTTTTTTAGGACTTAAATTTTAAAATTTTTATTTTTATCCCCCTCCAACTTAATCGACATTATCCTCAATGGAGAAAAATAAATAAATGATGTAATAAAGAACATAAAAAAATATATCTGACCATATTTTTGGTCCAGCACATGCCTTTGAAAATTTAAGCTCTCCCTCCAACTTATTCAAATTATCCTAAAAAAATTAAATAAAAAGATAAATAAAATTTAAAAAAATTAAATATTGGGTTGCCTCCCAATAAGTGCTAAGTTTACCATCTTCAGCCAGACACAATACAGCTTACTATCTTACGTCAAATACTGGATTGACAAATTTTAATGATTTTGAATTATAAATCTCAGAAAGTTGATTTATAATCCCATTATTGATATATTCATTGTTAATTTTAGAAAAACATAATTTATGACTCCATTCTCAGACCCATGTTTATTAAGAATTTCTTCTATTTGTTCTTCTAAAATGCTCATGAATAGAGTTTTTGTATTAGGAGTTAAGTTTGATTCAATGGGTGCTAGAAGGGTGACTAAAGACGGTTTTAATTCTAGAGGTACATTAATATGATCTTGCTTAAACAACTCCATTGACTCTTCATTACATGCCTCTTGATTTTTGTAAGAAGAACCAGCTTCTATGATTGAAGGGAATAGGACATTAGATTTATAAGTCTCAGATAAATCATCTATTCTCTTTTTTTCTATGTCTATTTCATTTAAACTGGAACCAGCATCAGTACTAGTTCCTGACTCGGGTTCTTCTATGTGGTTAGTTTTAGTACTAACCTATTCCTCTAAATTTTTATTTTGGCTAGCATTAGTACTAGCTTCTCTCACCTGAACTTGGTATGGATCCATAAGAATTCTATAGCTTTTAAGTTCAAAAATTATTTTGGCATTCTCAAATTGAGGATTCTTAAGCGAGACATTAAATCGATAACTTGGTCCAGGTAGTTGGTGGACAATAGGTGGATTGTTTGAAATTGGTAGGCTCGATAATTAACCTAGTTCTCTCCTCATGTTAGATTCAGCTAGTTGTCTAATTTGAGCTTCTAGTCTGGTAATAGATTGCTGTTGAGTCAAAATCAATTATTAAAGTTGGTTAAATCTATCGTCAGCTAGATTGGTCTGTTGAGGAAAGACTTACTATGCTGACCTCTGTTATAAGCATAGTTCTGATATTGAGATCTATTCTAATAATTTTGCACTAATGGAGTTTGGATCTGAGCCTGAGTCTGTTGTGATTTTCAAAAAAAGTTAGGATGGTTTCTCCAGCCAGAGTTATATGAATTTAAAAATGGATCATTAACTGACTTGGAGTAGCCTTTAGCTGCTTAGACTTGTTCTTGGATAAAAGGTGAAAACTGTGCAGTCATAGGACATTTAGTCATATGATGGGTTGGGCTAGCATAGATTGAGTAAATCTCCTGATAATTAAAAGATGATGTGAATTATATAGGAGATTGTTGTCCTAGGGTTAGAAATTGATCTAATTTCTGGGCAAAAGGATCGATTTTATCTAATTTCTGAGCTAATTGGTTCAAGTCAGACTTAGAACTAGAGTCTGGATCATAAATTTCTACCTGCTTTTAGTAGAAAGATAATGAAGCATGGTTGATCGAGTTTTCACTCAAAGTTTCAAAAAAAGGCATAGGCTTCATCCTCACTTTTGTTCATGAATGCACCTCCACAGGATGCATCTACCATCTATCTATATTGGTCTCCTAAACCCTTATAGAAAGCTTGAACTATTTGCCACTTAGATAGACCATGGTGTAGACATTTTCTAAGAAGTTTCTTAAGTCTCTTCCATGACTTATGAATCTATTCCCCTGAAAGCTGAGCAAATCCAGTGATAGCTCACCTCATAGTATTGGTTCGGCCTATGGGGTAAAATTTCTTAAGAAATTCACTTTGCAAGTCAACCCAAATTTTAATTGGTCTCCCTATTGTGCCAAGCTAGTACTTGGCTTTGTCTTTTAATGATAAGAGAAATAAAATTAGTCTAAGGGCATCCTCAGTTAAATTTTGAATTCTCATTGTAGAGCAGATTTCTAAGAATTCATCCAGATATTTATAAGGGTCTTCATTGGTGTTTCCATAGAAACATGGAAGCATCTGAATTATGGTCGGCTTGATCTCATAGTGGGTAGCATGAATTTTAGATAATTGGATAGAAGTTGATAGGTTATAGGTGGAAGAAATAAAGTATTCCTTCATCTACTTAGGTGGTTCTCTAAAATTTTCAGCCATTTGGTTATCGAATTTAATATAATTCAGTCTTTTAATTTTATGGTTGGGTTCAACTCGATCAGATAAAGTGATTTTCTATCGTGCATGCACTAGTGCAATCCAAACGTGTGGTTCAAAAAAATTTTTAATTTTTTTTTAAAATTTTTTATTATTTTATTATATTAAAAATTAATTTTTTAATTATTTTATTAATTTAATTTAATTTAATTATTATTTTTAATATTTTTTAGTTAGTTTAATTTAATTTTTATTTTATTTTATTTTTAGAGGAGAAAGGAGAAGAAAGAAAGAAGAGTTCTAAAGAAGAGATCCTAAGGAGTCCTAAAGCTAAGAACAGAGAGAAGAATTAAGTTTAATTAGGTTTGATGTTGGTTAACAATCAAGTTGGTCAACCAATTTTGATTAAGGGTTATCCTAGATTTAAATAGCTTCTAACTATCAAGGTCACCTTCAAGCCCTTCAAGTGTAGCATCAGTCAATCAACTGGCCAGGTAGTATAAGGTCGGTGGGAGTCCTTCCATTGCTTGTCTTAGATACCAATTATGCTTGGCCAGATAAGCAAACAGAATCAATTAAAAATTACCTTTCTTCAAGCCCAGTCATTTCTGAACCACTTTCCTAGACACCAGTCAAATTGACTAATCAACTTTTAGGGTTCCTTGTCCTATTTAGCTCGAATATCCTAAGGTTGATGTCTAATTGATTTTAATTTAAAGACTTAGGTCAATGCAGGATACTGGTTGGTTGTTCGTGGGCCAAGGAAGGGTGATCAAATCCCCATCTTATTTTGATTAATTGGGTTGTGCCCTTAAGTTGATTTAAAGATGCATATAAACAATCACTTTTAACAAGGATTCTATACAACTAAAGTAGATGCATGAAATTGATTAGACTTAAAAACTTACCTTATCTCCAGCAATCACCAAAAATAAAAATAAAAATAAAACTAATATGATGCATGCTCTAAGTAGTTAGGATTTTTAATCTTGTCATAAAATTTTTTAATTATATTTAAGTAGATATTTTTTAAATTAATTTAAAAATAAAATAAATAAATAAAAAGAAAAGAGGACTAGAGTTAAGATTGATCTCACCAAGATTAGATGCTTTCTTCCTTTCCCCTTTTTTTTCTTTTCTCTTTTTTTCTACAAAATAAATAAAAAAAAAGTTAGTAAGTAATATTTAAAAAAAATATTTATAATTAATTTATAAAAAAAATAAAAAATAAAAAATAAAAAATAGCACCTATTGCTTCTTCGGTAACAACAACAAAAACTTAGTGCATTTGTCAAAATTAATTTTAATTTATTTAAAATAACTTAAAAAATTAAAATCAAAAATCAAAAATAATTCTCGATAATGGTGCCAAAAATTTGATAAGAATGCGTTGTTATCGTTAAGATACTATATTTATTAGTTTAATTCAACTTCTTAAAATAATTAAAATTGTGTAGATAGCAGTGAGTCAGATCGAATCCATAGAAAAGATAGTATTTTTAGATTTAAAATCTTTAATTTTTTTAAAAAAAAGAAAAGAATTTAAAAATAGAATTTGAAGTCAGAAATTAAAAATTAAAATTATGAAGTAGAAATTAAATTATGCAAAAAAGTAAACTTGGTACTAAGATCTACTAATTAGATCTTAGCATCTACTTGTAGTAAAATAAAGAACAATAATTAAAGTGTAGAAATTAAATTACAATAAAAATAAAAAGCTGAAATCAAAGTGCAAAAAATAAAATTTAAAATTTTAGAATTTAAATACATAAAATTTAAAAAGAAAAAATAAAATAAAATAAAATAGCCTGATCTCTGATCTTGGATCGGCATTGGTGAAAAGATAGTGTAGAAGCCCAGCTTTTTCTCTTGGCATCAGTTGTCTCGAAGCAACCATTAACCCAGAGCCTAGCTTCACCCTATACCAAAGCTTCACCTTGATCGGAACTGTTGATTTCTAGAAGACTGGGGTCCTTTTTATAGAGCTAGGAGAGCTAGAGTGTTTTCTTCTAGGCAATGTGGGACTAAGGAGCTATTTGATCATCAAAATATGGAAAAATCTAAGTAAAAATTAGATTAAAAGGAGTTCTGGTTGAATTCTACTACTCTGGATGAAATCTGACCATTCAATAGGAATCCAATAGAACAAAAATCATCAAAATTGGATGCGTATCGGTCTAGATCAGATCGGATTAAATTTTGACCGTCCAATTAAGTTAATCAGGAGAAAATCTGCCCGTCGAATCGAGTTCTAGATGTTTTAATCAAATTGGAAGCTTTATGGACCGTTAGATCTTCACTGGCTAATTTTTTGGCCATCGGATCATGCTAGATCACTGATGGAATTCGAATCAAATCCGAAAATAACCACTGCCGCCCGATCATGACCGCAATCAACTAGATCATCGCGATAGATTTTTTGTGAACTCTTTAAGGGTCTAGGTCCACCACGTGTCGCTCTATGATTCATTGATTTCTACTGAGCTGGTGGACCATGCTTGGATCGTGCCAGATGGCTTCCATGACTGAGTTGGCTAACGTGGTTGGCTTGGCATGCCAGCTTGAGCTAGCTGAGCCATTTTTTTTTATTTAATTTTTTATCTTTAAAAATTCATATCTTCTTTGATTTAGCTTCATTTTACTTTAAATTTATTTTATTATAATTAAAAAAATAAGCTCTTTCCATTGATACTAAAATTTTATTTTTTAATTTTTATTATTTTTTAATTAATAAAAATATTAATTTCTTAAAAATATATATAAATTGATCATTAATTTTTAAAAATTAATATAAATTAATTAATAAATTAATATTTTTATTGATAAATTTATGGTACTTATCAACACGTCATTGGGGTCGAAGAAATGATAAAGCAATTACCTCAAGGAAAGCCCAGAGAGAATCCTTTGTCCACTGCTCAAGGTCAATAAGGACAATCATGTCGACGATGTTTAGCAGCATGCACCCATCGATCAAGATTTTCATGACCTTCTAATCATCAAATGGAGAATGTTCCCCATCAATGTCATCATAACTGGACCGCATGGAGTTCTACTGAGGTCGAACTTTCTTAGTAATTACCCTCTTCTTTTTCTTGTCAACAAGGGGCGCTGGAGCAGGAATCTTGGTAGGTGAACTTGAGGTCGTCGGAGGTGCCACAGCCTCAGAAGTAGGAGCTACTTATGTTGGAACACTTGAGCTTGAGCACCTTTCTTTGCCCGCTTGGATGTCCCCCTAGGGGCAACACTTTTTCTTTTGTGTGCTCGATGTCCCTTGGATAGCATTTGCAACTCTTCAGGGGTCATCTCTATAATAGTAAGCAAGCCGAGGTTAGAAAAAAGATGAAAAAATAGAAAAGAAGATGTAAGTGAATACCTATCGAATTGAAAAGACTCAGGTCGAGGTTGTATAAAGTCTGATTATCTAATAGTTTGGATAGTGGGGGAGCTTTAAATTTTCTTGATGTGTTGATGGAGTCAAGGTCCTCTCTTTCTAACTCTGGAGCTTTATGTACCGAATTCCTTAGCTGATCCCAAGAAGGAAGTCTTAATTCTAAGGATGAACAAGAAACAAAAAAAAATTTTCGCTTTTAGTTGTGAATCAATGAAGGGGCACCCTTAAGCAATCCCTTCTTACTGAATTAGGGGGATAGATACCACCATTCCTTGCTAGAAGGATGGTGCTTGAAGGTGAAAAAGATTTAGAACAAAGAAGTTGTGGGATGAACCTTGGCTAAAATATAAAGAAAAAAAAACCCTATGATGAACCTAAACAAGTTTGGGACCATTGACGCAAGAGATATGTTTAGTAAATGAAAAAGGGCTACAACAAAAGAATGGATCGGAAGCCTCAGTCTAGCATAAAAAGCTTCCAAGTATAAACAAAAATGACCTAGAGAAGGGGAGCAAGCCCAACCGCTCGACCCAGGAAGCTCTAGTTCATACTTTGAAGGAATTTCGTATTAGACTCTATTCAAAGCTAGGTCCTTGGGGGAAAGAGATCATGGGATGGTTTCTAGCATAAGAATTGGATGAGGTACTTCGATGAGTTTGACTTCCTCTCTAGAACCAGGATTTGGAGTGTTTGGGTTTGATGGACTCCTAGAACTACTAGACCAAGACACATCAGATGTCATCTTAGATCAAACAAAATTAGGAAAAACTCTTTAAAATTGGAATAAATCAAAAGATAAAAATCCATGAAGCTTTCGAAGATTGGAAAGCAAAAGAACCATAAGAAGATGCAGGAAGAGGGTCAAGAAACTAACCTAAGCAAGTTGGAGATTCCAAGAATATGGTCGAGAGGATGGAGGATGAATGAAGGAGGCATCAGAGATTAAAGGGATCATGCAAGGAATGGAACCGGGTGTGGGCCTGAAGAAGATGGAAGGCAAAGGAGAAAGAAAAAGGGCTAGAATGGGAGAAGAAGGGAGGACAACCATTTAAATAGCTAGATAGACTCCCATGCAATTATGATTGCAAGTCATCTCTATCTAAATTTTGTCTGTCGTGTGTCCCTCTCATCATGGCTACAACTAACAACTAACATGGCTTTTATGGCAATGTACATGGAGCTCCATGCTTGGGAGAATTTCAAACACCAAAGTCATTTCAAGTCATTGAACATTTAAAAAAGCTTCAGAACCAGTTTAAAAATGCTAAAACTTTCTATCTTTCGAAAGCGAAAAATTAGAAAGGACTTCAGTAGTTATAGATTTTTATTACTTCCTTCATTCGAACTTTAGACTCGAAAGTAGGGAGACAAGTGTTGGAGGTAAAATAGCTATTGCTGAAGTCCAATCGAATATCTAACCTTGGCTAAGTTGCTTCCCTATTCTAGTCAAGTCCTGGAAGGTCGGCCGTCAATCCTTGCATGTTGAATGATCCTCTCTGCACCATCCCTCTCAGCTCTCCCAGCAACTGTAGAATCTGTCAGGGACGTATTAAACTTCGGCTAGATGAACTTAAGCAGTGAAAGTAATTGCCATTCAATTGATTTTGATCTTTGGCTTGAGATTGACAGTAGGCCCTCTATCAAGTATTGAATTCTAGCATAGCTCAATCTTGTCTGATGGGCGAATTCCTTTATTATAGATGGCAGATCTCACCAATCACATCAGGGATCCCGACTGGTCAAATTTCTCTATAGCTGAATTCCTCTCTAACCAAATTTTTCTGCCCCACCTTATGGATTGTAGATCCTGGCAGCTCTATACTAAGGACCTCCACCAGATGAGTTTGAGTGAACAAGAGGACCTCACCATCAGTATAAGTTTGATCTTCAACTTGAGATAAGCCATGATAACTTATGAAGCAATGAATCTCAGTGCTCACCCATCTCAGCTTCAAGTCAATCTCGGATTTCTACCATCCCGACCGAACTCCTTTAAGAAAGCCTAGCCACAGTCTTTGTTGAAGAGCCTATCATCCCCTCTTTGGCCTCTAGTCTGAATGTTCACACCCGCTCTTAGCCAACCTTGAATGTGGCCAAGTTTCTAAAAGTTGTCAAAGGTAGCATTAACAAGATCCAAGCTCAAAACCTGGTTGCGAACTCGCCATCATCAATGCAAAGGCGGACCTTCGAAACTCAGTCAGTCCGACCTCCAATAAATAAAATCCAACTACTAGCAAGTCACGATAAAATAATAGCCCACTCTCCATAACAAACTTTGAATAGTCTGAATGGCTTTCTATTATTCTGTTATAGCTATCACCATCATTCAATTATTGGCTTTGCCTATATAAGAGACTCTCTAGATACGTTTCTCTTCTCTAAGCTCTCTTCTCTGCTCAAATTTCTCCTGAGTACTCCATTCTTATTGGCTAGAGAACTAACTTGACCATCGGAGGGTCCTATCAAAGCCAACTCCGACCAAGATTTCATCTTACAGGTCTCGTCGACGACCTCATCTTCTGATCCAACTCTAGCAAACTCTGGCATCCGTCCATTTTCTATACTAACAAGTTTTATATGCCATCAAACTTATTTTAATTTAAGTTTCATAGGTGATAGCATGTAATGAGGAGTTGAGAACATGCATAAATTAGAATAAAATTTATGCTTATAACAATCAATATGATACGAGAATTAAGAGAGCAAATTTATCATTCAATTCAAACAAGCAATGAGAAATCATTACAATACCATGCATATATAGAAAGCATCTAAAACAATCATTCAGATAAAATAATATTAGAAATTAATGATGGTACGATGTAAGAAAAGTATAGATTTTATCAAACATTATCATCCATCCAATTTTATTTCCAAGGCATCCATCCATAATAATTTTTTCTTTTCATTCCATTAGATCCTTGGTGGACCTACAAAATCATTTTCTAAGCTTTGGTACCCAAGCCATCTTGGGTCCGTGGAGGTTAGTATATATGGTTCCTTTTGAAATCTAAATTTGCTTTATCAAATTATCACCATTTTTTTTGATATTACATTCTAAAATTTTATGGCCTACTTTATTATATTTAAAATAAATAATAAAATAATTTTTAGATGAAGCTTTTCAAATATATTCTTAATAATTTTTTATTTTTTTAAAGGATTAAAACTAATTTTAGCTTTATAGAAAATAGATTTTTGACTTTTTAATATTGATTAAAGATTTTGATAACTAAATGTGAACTTTTTAGCAATTAGCTTCAATGTTTCAATCTCTTTTCCAAGTTTGCCATTTTCATCGATTAGAGATCTTTTTTAGATTTTAAAATAATATTTTTTTCTTCATCTAATATTTTCTTTTCTTTCAAAATGTCATCTTTTTTCATCAAAATCTTATTCTTTTCTTTAGATAAAAATAAATTTAAATTTTTAAGCTCCTTATTCAACTTAACATGTTTCTCAACTAAAAATTTTTTAGATTTGAGATACATTTCTTTATCTTTAGCCAATGTATTCTTTTCTCTTAAAATATCTTCTTTTTCTAATATGAGTTTATACTTTTCATCAACAAAAAAAAAAAAAAAAAATTTTGAGCTTCTTGTTTTTTAGCCTTAATTTCTTAAATTCATCCATTAAGTCATTAAAGGCTTCATATAATTAATGAGATATAAAGTTAGAAGAAGATTTACCTCATTTTCATTAGCCATGAGATAGAGATTGGTGTTGCCTTCTTCCTCTTTCTCTTTTTTGTCTTCTTTGACTTACTCCCCCTTAATCAAAGCATTCTTATTTTTTTATGTTTCTTTTTCTTCTTCTTCTTCTTCTTTTCATCCTTATGAGCTATAAGGCATAAGATGGATTGAGCTTCATTCTCTTCATGGGAGCTTGATGTTTTTTTTATTTTCCCTCCCATAAGTCTTTCCAATTTCTCCTAAACTTCTTTAGCTGAAATGTAAGAAGAAATTAGATTAAATTTATTTATATTTAATGAATAATAAAGCATATTTAAGGCATTAGCATTTTGTTGGATAACTTCTTCATCACCAAATAATGCATTAGATGTGTGAGGGTCATTGATTATAATCTTCCATAGATTATAATCAAGTGATTATATGAAGATTTTTATTCTACCTTTTGGATATGTATAATTTAATCCATTTAATTATGGTAGTCTATCTATAGAATATTCTTTATCAAACAAAAATTTTATTTAGGTTGTCATGATCTTTAACTCAAGACTGCTAGGTCAATAAATAATATTAGAATACCTGCTCTGATACCACTTGTTGCTCAGAAATATAGCAACCCAAGAAGAAGGGTGATGTTGAAAAATGTGTTTCAAAGTCAATTATTAATCTATTGATGGTTGAGCTATCTTATAATTATAATTAATTTATTAATAAATAAAATAAATATTTTAATATTTTTATCATAAAGTCTACATCTTCTAATAAACTTTATTATTGTGATGAAGTCCTTAGGACTATTTAGTTTTGATAATGAGAAGATTTTTTAATTAGTTCTTAAACTGTTTATGATCAAATGATATGCTATTAATTAAGATGACAGCATTTATCGAGTATAGGTGTAGTATACCATATAGGTTGGTTGTTCTCTTAACCAAGGAGTGTGGAGATACTGGTATGGCATACAAGTGAGATATAAGGATATATTGTCATTGAATGTGATCAACTTTAGAGTATTTTGCTATTTAGAATTGCTCTATAAGATATAGGTATAAGTATCTCTTAGACCTTGGATCACCACAGTGGCTTTCAAGCAACTTATTATGCTTTGGTACCGAACTAATTAAATTTCTAATTTAGTAATGAAAGATTTCTGAACACAGTCAAGTACTTATGAAGTCGGTGAGTGATCAAAATAGAATTGACCACTTCAAGAGTTGGAGAAGAATGCATCATTGTATTTTAATATAACAAAATCTTGGCCAGGATAATCCATAAGATAGATTTAGTATTTTGAGATATAATATAGATGACCTAATCGGGGTTGATAGTTAAACTCTAAGGTATCCTACAAGCATTTTGATCAAAAGGATGAATTATATAGAAACTATATCCACATGTATTCTAAGGATGTTGTTCTACATATTTGTCTTATCCGACCATTGGATACCATTGCTAGATGGTCACTCCGATTGGCACAAAAATTTATTTTTATACTATCAACTTAATTTTAAATCTATAAAGTCCCACGCATAAGAATTCTTAATCTGATCAGATGGTTGATCAATGATTAAGAATTATTCTAGGGTTAAACAATCAATACGATTGATGTTTAACCTAGTGCAAATATTACAGGAGGATCGATTAGAAATTAGATTGCTAATTAGCTTAATTTGATTAAACTAGAGGGCTGAGATTAAATCTAATTAAATATAATTTAATTAGATTTGTCTTGGACTTGATTGGATCAAGTTCAATTGATTTATTGGATTAACCAATTGCAAGAAACAATGAGTCCTAGTTCAATTAGGACTTGTATCAACCCAATCTCTAATTTGATTAGAAATTAAATCAAAATTAAGTTTGATTTAATTTGATTTAATTAGGTTATTAGTTGGACTAAGATATATTCTAATTAGGTTATATTTATTTTGATTTAATTTGGTTCAAGGACCATATTGGATCAAGTCAAAATAGGAGTCCTAGTCTGACTAGGACTCCCTAACCTTGTGCCACCTTAGTCCCAATGCCCCCCATGTCTATTATTTAGTTTTTGGCAAGAAAACTTTCCATGCTGCTCTCCTTTCTTTCTTACATGGAAATTGGTTGTGGACCAAGTCAAACAAGAAGTTGGTTTTGATTTAAATTCTACGAGATAGAATTTTAAGAAAGAAATAACTTCCTTCCTTTGTGCCACCCACTCCCTATTTTTTCTCTAGAATTCTTGGTGAAAAGAGAGGTGTTTTGTGCAATGAAACAAGGCAGTCCACACCAAAGAAAAAGGAGGGGCGTCCAAGAGTTGGGCACCCCTTGTCTTGCCTTTTTTTGGACATTCCTTGCTAGGTATTTGACCTAGACAAGGATTGTTCCCAAACTCTCTATTTAATGGGTCTATGGCCCTAATTTTTTGAGTGATTCTAGATCTAATAGAGGGCTATTGGGGCATGGGAAAACTTGAGCGAGAAAGGCTAGGGCATGGGAATTGTAAAGACACCAATCAAATTTTTTAGGCAAGAGAAATAAGGAAGAAGAAGGGTCTTCTTCTACAATTTTCCTCTAGATCTTTTACTCTATCTTTCTGTGAGTTTTTGAGAGCTGTCTCAAATTCACAAGTCTTCTTCCTTCCTTTTGAAAGTTGGAGAGTCAAAGATTCGAAGAAAAAAGATTTAGATTGACTATCAAAAAAGGATTAGTATAGTATTAGCATACTGTGCTGATTTTCAGCCATTAGAGACTTTTGATCAGAGATCGAGGGCTCATATGGACATCCTGCAGAGGCTGAATACGTGTGTGGCTTGGAGTAGCAACCTCAGCCCCAGATCAGTAAGCTAGAGAGACTAACTTACAAAGGTAAGGATGATTTGATCTCCTTAATTCATGTCTAGATTTGATCTAGTATAGTTTATTATTGATATGATCAACATATATTTTTTTGATCTTTTAATTTTTGATTTAGTTACATGCTCAAATCATGTGATAGGATCCTAGATCTAGAGCTTTTACTTATATTATTAATGAATTAATATGATTAATTTATTTCTTTCGCTGCATGTTTTGCCTTAGATCTGTTTCGTTCAGGTGAGTTGGATTGTTTAAAAAAAATTAAGTCAAATAAAAATTTAAGCAAGTTTGTGCTTCTATTTAAGCTAAGTTGTATATTTGAGATGTATATAATGTAGGCAACAATAGAATCAAGACTATGCAAGAATTAAATCAAGCTAAGTAAAAGTTGAAAGCATGCAAGATAAGAGAGAAAATGCATAATACAAATATAAAATAATTTATAGTGATTTGGTGCACCTTAGCATCTATATCCACTCCCTAAGAGCTCTTTGGGAATTCTACTATAATCTCCTAACTATGGTGTATTTGTTTAAATCTGGGATTACAAACAAACCAGGTTGGTTTTCAGGATCACCAACTACAACTTAACACCGATAGTTTCCAAGCTCATTATCAATCCAATTGGTTTTCGAGATCACCAACCAAACTCTTACATATTATTCAATTCTTGGCTTGGACGAGCCTACATCCTAAGTTTCTTTCTTTCAAGAAAACTTGTAAAGAAAACAAGAGTACAAGTATAAAATTTTAGAATAAAGTAAAACACAAAAGATGAGCTCTTTGAGTTCTGAAGTAGAAGATGTAGGATTGCTCTTTGAGGCTTGACTTCTTTTTAAATAATGCTTGAGAGGATGTGAAAAATGTTGGAGTAGATTGCACTTGAATGCTTATTAAAATCTATGCATAATTTTCTCTCTTTTCTTTCTTTTTTATAATATTCAATAATCCTCCCATAAACTGATATGTTTCTCTTTTTGATCCTTTTCTCTTTTTTCATCATCAAGTTTGGAAGCTTATATTATTTGTTTAGAAGCCAAACTAGTTGTTTCTACCTATTGAAAGTAAAAAATAGCTGTTAGAAATAATTTTACATACTTCTAAAATTCTGCAAAACTAGTTATTGGAGCCTCGAGTTGACTCGATTGACCTCTTGAGTGGACTCGACTATCCTATAAGTTTACCCCTAACTTTTATCCTAAAAATCATACTTTCTATATTTTTCTAAGACCTTGACTCGACCAACTCAAGTTGACTCAAGCCTTTTGGCCAAAGATGGTTATAGTTTTTTAATAAATGATAATTTTTGTGATATCATTATAAATGATGTTACTGTATTATGTGGATAGTTAAAAAATTATATATAATGTACACATCAAACAAATGCCCAAAGTTAGATAATATTAGTGATACATATATTCGGCATTATCAGCTAGGTCATATAAATAAGAACATGATAGATAGGTTAACTAAAGAGGGAATCCTTGATATTAATAATTGTGAATCATTACCAATCTATGAATCCAATCTTCTTAGTAAAATAATAAAATCATCTTTAAAGAAAAGGGTGAACGAGTCGGTAATGTTATGAGTCTTGTATATAGAGATGTCTGTGGACCAATGAACATAAGTGCCAAAGGTAGATATAATTACTTCTTTAGTTTTACTAACGACCTATCGAGGTATGAGTATATCTATCTTATGAAAGATAAGTCTAAATCATTTGAAATATTCAAATGATTTTATAGTGAAGTAGAAAAGCAAACTGAAAAAAATATTAAAACTCTTCGATCAAACTGAGAAGAAAAATACCTCGCCAGTGATTTTTTGATATATCTGGAAAAGAATGAGATTCTCTTTTAATGGACTCCTCTTGGGACACTAGAACATAATTGGGTGTTAAAATGGAGGAATCGAACATTGATGGATATGGTTAGATCCAGATGGGCTTTGCTAGTCTGCTAATCTCCTTTTGGGGATATGCCTAAAGTCTGCATGTTATGTGTTGAATAATATTTTGAACAAATCTATAAATAAAACACCATATGAGATATGAACAAGGCATAAGCCGGTACTCTTATACCTTAGGAATTGTGTCTCAAAGCCAATCGTCAGCCTATTGATAGTTGAGCTAATTTATGTAAATATATATGAATTAATTATTAATAAATATTATTTAGCCTTTTTCATCATAAATGTGTATATTCTTTTAACAAACTCCCATGTTGTGATGAAGTCCTTAGGGCAATTTAAAATCAATAAAGGCAAATTTATCGTTTGGTTCTTAAATCATGTTTGCAATAAAATGATATGTCATTAAAAAAGATGATGATGTCTATCGAGTATAGGTTATTGTGTGCCATGTTCGTTGGTTGTCCTCGTAACTAATGGGTGTGTGATACTAGTATGGCATACAAGTGAGATGTATGAGTACATCATCATCGAACAGTGACTCATCTACTCAGTGCTCTACTCTCAAGAGCAACTCGCAAAGGGTATAGGCATGAGTGTCCCTCAGACTTGAGATCACCATGGTATTTTGCAAGCAACTCATTGTGCTTTGATACTTGACTATCTAAAATTCTAATGCAGTGATGGAAAGTTATTGGGTACAGTTAAGTACTTGCAAAGTCTATATGTGAGTCAAGATGGGATAGACCTCTCTACACTACTGGAGATAATGTATCACTATATTTTAATTTAGTAAAGCCTTGGCTAGGATAATCCATGTGATGGATTTGAAAGGTTGAAATACAATGTGGATGATTCAATTAGGGTTAACAACAAATCTTAGGTCATCCTGAGCATTTAGGGTCAAAGTGATGAATCATGCCATAACCACATGCTGAGGTTCTTGAATATTGCTTTATAAATATTCATTCTATCTAGATATTGGAAATCATTGCTAGATGGTATCTTTGATTAGTATAGCAAACTATTCCTATGATATCAGCTTAGTGTTCGAACCTTTGGAGTAATGCACTACGTCAAACAAAATAGGAAGGAATTGATCTAAAGTCTTTGTGTTCAATTTAGAAGTATGAGACTAGATTGAGCATATGAATTTACTTAATTGGAAATTAAGTTACAGGTCATATAGAATTAAACATTGACTATGTCAAGTTAGCACTTGACATGAGGTGCAAGTTTAATTTTAGGGATGAATTTTATCTGATCAACGATCCAAGAATTTTGATAGAATAATTTCAAGTTCTAATTATTTTAGATCAGATCAAATCTGATTGGACTTAATTTATTTATGGCTAATTGAATTAATTGATCCAATTAGACTTGCACCTGAACCATAATTAGATTAGGTTCAACAGTCTTTCGAATTTGGTTCAAATTGGATTTGAATTAGATTCGCATTGAACCCAAACATGAACCTATTTAGATTACGCTCACTAAGCCACATAAACCAAGGATTATCTCTAATCATGGCCAACCAAGAGGGAGTAGGGGGCATTGGGATTGATGCCTCTCTCCTAGGGCATGTGGCTTCTGGATAGGATCCATGAGTTGGCACTTCAATGGATAGAATCGATGAGTTAGCACTTTAGTGGATAGGATCCATAAGTTAGTACTTCAATGGATAGAATCCATGAGTTAGTACTTCTCCTAATTAATTTAGGATTTCTTATGTTTAAAGAAACATGAGACCGAACCAAAATAGGATTTTGATGAGACCTAAGATTTTTTTATCTATAAATTAAGGAGACCACTAGCATGTGAGAAATGCAATCTAGAGAAAATCAAGAGAGAAAGAGAGATCAAGAGAGCAAAAGGTGGGCATGAGCATAGATTGGGCGTCCCCTTCTTTTGGTTGTCCCAAATTCTTGGCCATCCTCTCTTTGGGCCTTCTTCTCCATTGGCATTGTAATCCCATGGCATGGAGTATCCTCTCTTGGCTTGAGATTTGATCTTAAATTTTTTTTTAGCAAAGATCTTCATCCCTCCTTCCTACTGAGTTTGGCATTCACATAAAGTAGAGGATCTATATATTTAGATCTCATGAAGCATCAAACTTGAGAGGTCTTGGTTTTTGATCTATTTTTCTACTGCAAAATCTAGGTAATCGTTCATATTTCATATGAAAAGTTTTTAAATTAAATCTATCCACCTTTTTAGGGTTTTGGTTGCAAACCAAAATCATATTTTCTCTTTAAGGGCATAAGTCAATACTCTCACACCTTAGGATTTGGGGATATTTGGCTTATGTCAAATGTTTAAAGATGGATAAGCTTGGTGCAAAGAGGGTGAGGTGGCACATGGAAGACTAGGTCAAACTAGTCTAATAATTGTTCATTTAATTGAACCAATCCAATCTAAATTGGTTCGACCCAATTAAACTAGATTAAATCTAACTCATTTAGGCTTAATTGGGATCAGTTAAATGCTAATCAAATTAGGAATTAAATAAGCCCAACCTCTGATCAAATCAGCGATCATACTTCCTTGGCGATTAAGTCATCTCATAACCTAATCGGATCAAACCCAACTGAATCCAATGCAATTAAACTTGATCCATAAATAATTACTCAATCAAATTAAGTTAATTAGTGATCAAATCACTAATTAAACCTCTCATAAATATAGAGTCCAAATCTAGTTGGTATCCGAGCAACAAGGTCCCATGAAAATAAAACTCTTGATCGAAGAGTCCCAAACTAGTGGGACACTTGATCCCGATGTCCGAAATGAGTGGAATTTATGATCACAGAGTCTAGACTCTCAATCATAGAGTTTTAGAGAAGTAGAACTCAAAGTTTTAGAGCAGTAGAACTCTTAATCGAAAAATCCTAGTCCAGTGGGACTCTTAACCATAGAGTCCCAGTCTACTAGGACTCCTGATCACAAAATCCCAGACAATCAAGACTCAGAGTTCTAATGCAGTAAGATTCTCGATCAGAGAGTCTCAATCCAGTGGAACTCTTGATCATAGAGTTTCAGTCCAGTTGGACTCTTCACTAGCTATCAGATCAGGTAGGAACCTCTAGTATGTGTGACCCCATAAGTTGGAACCTAAGCCGATAGCATAGAAACCACTTCCTGTACTAATCAAAATGATCATCTAAAAATGGTACCCAATATTCAGATAAATTGAATAGTCACAATCACAATATTCATAATCTACATGAATATGGTTACCACATAATTCATCCCTTTGACCTTTATGTATGAGGATGACTTAGAGTTAAACTGTTAACCCTGAAAGATACATCCAAATTGTGTCTTAAAGCAATTAGTCCTGTGACCTCTCACTAGGACTACCCTGGCCAAGAATTTTCTAAATTAAAATACAATTATACACAGCTCCTAAAATCAGGAGCGGTCAATCCCATCTTGATACATGCATTGACTCTTCAAGTACTTGATTGTGCCTAAAAATTTTTCATCACTAAATTAGAAATTCAGATAGTTGGGCACCAAAGCATAGTAAGTTACTTAAAAATTACCATGGTGATCTCAGATCGGAGGAATATTTATATCCATATTCCATCAGAGTAAATCTTGATAGTAGAAAAGCTCCAGAGTTTATCACATTCAGTGTAGATGTACCCTTACATCTCACCGACATGCCATACCAGTATCTTCATACTCTTTAGTTAAGAGGACAACCAACCCATATGGCACACAATGACCTACACTCAATAAACATTATTGTCCTTGATAACAACATATCATTTGGTCGCGAATAGGTTTAAGAGCTAAACAACAAATCCTCCTTTATCGAGTCTAAATAGTCCTAAGGACTTCATCATAGAAGAGTTTATTATAGGTAGATGTATGTTGGTGTAGAATCTGGTTGATGTTGGAATGGAGTTGGAGCTGAAGAAGATGAGGTTGCTGTCGGAAACCTATAAAATAAAAGTCTTATTTAGAGTCGGGATGGTGGCTCCGATAGAATCCTTCAATGATCAAGTCAACTCTTCTGATCAATAGAAATGGAATGCTTAGAAAAGAAAGTAGCAGAGTGTTAGGAAGGGAAAGAGAGCTTCAAGAAAAATGTATTTAGACGGTCTCTTTCATAGATAGATTCTTTAACAAACTAATGGTAACAGTTGTAACTACCTAGTAGTGGGCCATTCAGGATTGTGTGGAGTTTGATACGGAGGGTGGTGTTTGTTGTTGTGATGTGCTAGTTCGTTGGAATTTAATGGTTGGAGCTCGGATGGGATAGCCATGGACGGTGAAGAACTTCATGGGTCGGCAGTTCAAAAGAGGTTCATATGTCTTCGAGATCATCCATGCATTGACTGATTTTTGGCATTAAGGATTAATACCTAGGTCCTTCTAGTGATAGAGAGAGGCTTGACTAGGAGGGGCCCTTTGGACGACTGGATGGAGTCTGGAAGAAGTCCGACTGGAGGAGTGCAAAAGGAATATTGTTAAAGGAGTCCAGAAGGCATGTGGCTGGAGGAGTCTAGGTTGAACGAACCTAAAAGGAATTCAACTTAAGGAGAAGTTCGAGAGGAGTTCTATTAAAGGAGAAGTCTGGAAGAAATTCTGCTGGAGGAGAAGTTTGATTGGAGTTCTATTGAAAAGGTAGTCTGAAAGGAGTTCTACTAAAGGAGTAGTCTAGAAGGAGTTCTACTGAAGAAGAAGTCCGAAAGGAGTTCTACTAAAGGAGAAGTCCAGTAGAAGTTTTGTCGAAAGAGAAGTCCGAGAGAAGTTCTACTGAAGGAGATGTCCGAAAGAAGTTATGTTGAAGAAGTCTAGGAGGAGTCCCGAGATGAAGTGCCAAGTTGAACTTCGGTAGGAGCGGGTTTACCCTAACAATGCACAAAGTGATGAAATACCAAAATAATAATTTTATTCATTTAAAATTTAAGTATAAATTATATTTAGCTCAACCATCTATAACCTAGATGATTGGCTTTAGGATATATTTTTCAACAATTCTTACTTAGACTAAAGCTACTCAGAATAGTATTGAATACCCATCTTTCATTTGTGATTGTTGAACTCTTTGATTCTGAGAGCCTTAGCAAATGGGTTAGCCATATTCTCCTTTCCATCGATCTTCTAAAGGTCAATGTCACCTCGCTCCACGATCTTTCGTACAAGATGGTAGTGATGCAGAATATGCTTGGTGAGATGATGTGCCTTCGGCTCCTTCGCTTGAGCTATGGCTCCAATGCTGTCACAGTATAGTAGAATCGGACCATCCAATGAGGGTGCCACTCCCAGCTTGCTGATGAACTTTCATAGCCACATAGCTTCCTTCACAACACTGGATGCTGCGTCATATTCCGCCTTGCATATAGAATCGGCTATAGTATGCTATTTGGAACTCTTCAAGTAGATCGCTCCTCCATTCAGGATAAACACATAACCTGACATACTCTTACTATCATCATGATCTGACTAAAAATTGGAATTAGTGCATCCCACATATTTCTAGTCAATATTTTGATAGATGAGCCACTGGTCCTTAGTATTTCTTAAATACCTCAAGATTGTTTTTACAACTTTTCAGTGATTCTCACCTAGATCAAACTAGTATCTACTCACTGTCCCTAGTGAGTATGCCACATCCGATCTCATACATTTCATGGCATACATAATAGAACCCACTGCCGAAGCATATGGTATTCTACTCATATGCTCTCTCTTGAGGAGTTGTCGGACAATCCCTCTTAAAGAGAGTAATCCTATGGCCTATCGGAAGATAGTCCTTCTTAAAATTTTCCATCCTGAACCTTTTCAGCATGGTATCGATATACATGGACTAGGATAATCCAAGTAGCCTTTTAGATCTATCCTTATAGATCTTCATCCCTAGGATGTAGAAAGCTTCTTCCAATTTCTTCATGGAGAATTGTGACGACGGCCAAACCTTTATTCCTTATAATGCAGGGATGTAATTCTCGATTAAAAGAATATCATCCATATATAGTACAAAAAATATAATTGTAGAACCATTAGACCATTTATAGATGCAGGATTTCTCTCCATTCTTAACGAAGCAATATGTTTGGATCACTTTATTGAAATGCATGTTCCAACTCCATGATGCCTGCTTCAATCCATAGATGGATTTCTGAAGCTTGCACACCTTGGACTCATCTGTGGATGTGAATCCCTCAGGCATTTAGAAAAGCTATCTTCATATCCATTAGCTAGATCTTATAGTCTAGGTATGATGCTATTGCAAGCATGATCCAAATGGACTTGAGCATTGCTATTAAAAAAAAATATCTCATCATAGTCAATACCATAATGCTGATGATATTCCTTGGCAACCCGATGGGCTATATAAATCTCTACCTTCCCGTTTGCACCTCTTTTTTATTTGAAAATCTATTTACACCTAATAGATTTTATTCCTTCAGGTGGATCAACCAGTATCCATACACTGTTGACTTTCATGGATCCCATTTTGGATTTCATAGCTTTCAGCCACTTATCAGAGTCAAACCTCTGCATAGCATTCATGTAGGTGATCGGATCCTTATCTTTCTCATTGAGTTCAATAGGATCACCTTTTTAGATCAAGAAATCATAGTATCTATCTGGTTGATGTGATAGTCTACCGGATCTCCTTAAGGATGCCTCTATAATGGGCTCTGGGTTTTATCTTATCAAATCTAGTTTTGCAGGTTCTCTAAAATATGTCGGTTGTTCCACCTGTCGAACTTCACTAAGCTCAACATTAGAGGTAGCTATTCCTTCCATAAGAAATATTATTTTCAAAAAGACTGCCTTATTGCTGACGAACACCTTTTGCTCTTCAACACGGTAGAAGTAATATCTCCTAGTTTTCTTGGGGTATCCAATAAATAAGCATTTATCGAACCTAAGTCCAAACTTTTTTGGCTGCAAACATTTTACATAAGCCGAACATCCCAAACCCTAAAGTGAGAGAGTGTCGGCTTATGCCTAGTTCCATATCTCATATGGAGTATTTACAACAAACTTGGTCAAAACATCATTCAAAATATAACAAGTAGTCTCTAATGCATAACCTTAAAAAAAAATCGACAGACTGACAAAGTCCATCATGGACTAAACCATATCCAATAGGATTCAATTCCTCCTTTCAGAACACCATTATGTTGTGGTATCCAAGAGGGGTCCATTATGAGAGAATTCCATTTTCTCCTAGATTTATCAAAAATTTGTTGGAAAGGTATTCACCTCCTCGATCAGAATGAAGAGTTTTAATACTCTTTCCAAGTTATTTTTCTACCTTATTTTGATATCATTCGAATATTTTAAATGAATTAGATTTACTCTTCATAAGATAGATGTATCCATACCTAGATAGATTGTTAGTAAATGTAATGAAGTAGTAATACCCATCTTTAGCACATGTGTTCATAAGTCCACATACATCAATATGTATTAGACCTAGAAGCTCAGTGGCCCATTCATCCTTTCTAGTAAAAGGTGATTTGGTCATCTTATGAAGAAGGTAGGACTTATAGGTATTCCATGGTTCACAATCATCGATGTCAAGGATACGCTCCTTGACTAACATATTGATCTTATTTTTATTTATATGACCTAGCCAACAGTGCCAAAGATAGGCATCGAAGACATGATCTAGTTTTGGATGTTTATTTGATGTGTACATTATACTAATAGGTTGTAATAAAATATAAATTCCATTTCTTAATTATCGTTACGTTACTATAACATCATTCATAATGATATTATAATAATTTTTTTTTATTGACAAACAATAACCATCCTGGGTCAAAAGTTCAACAAATATTATGTTCATCATAAAAGATGGACAATAGTGACAATCACTTAAAATAATATTATTATATTTAAAAAATAGCTCAAGGGTTTTCAATACTAGGACCGAAACTTTACCTCCATCCCCAACATTATGAAATCTATCGTCGTTCTTAAACTTTCTACCAATTTAAAGTTCATGCAACGAATTGCATATGTGAGTTAGACTCTCGATATCTAATACCCAGGTAGATGTATTATAAATGGAGAAATTGCAAGGTGTTATTATATAATAGCCTTGACCAGCAACCACTACTAATTTCTCCTGTTCAGCCTATTTAGGTCAAGAGGATCATTCCTTTTTGGATCTGTTTGATTAGGATTAATACTAGATACCTTGTTCTTAGGTCCTAAATGCTTACCACTGACCAATAGTGAATGGAGCAACTAACACTACCCATTCTATTTATCTAAAAAAGAATATGAAATCTTATTAGTACTTGAATTAATTAATTCCAAAGACTTGGACTTTAGTCTAAATATTCTTCTACTATTTTTAAATAAATTGGTAGCCTCTACCTCCAATTCGAGGAATTACACCAACTTCTTAGTAGGTACTAGAATCCACATAGACTATAGACGGGCCCGAGGAATGCTCTAGTCAACCCATGTGCATCTATAGGTAGGTTCATAACTAGTTATTTTCCTAAATAATTTTTAGTATTTATGTTTTACCTCAAAAACTAATTCAGCAGGCTATGGCCTCTATTAAAAAGGTTTGATTAGGTCCAACCATTAACATGATTGAGTTCGATGCATCAAACCATTGATAACCAGGCTTGAAAAAAGCTCTAGTTAACCTAATCACCATTAGGAGAGTGCGATCTAATCATCATATGATGGATAGTAATTCTAATATCTAGATGAACACTAGATGTAAGGCATCTCCAATGTCCATCTAAAAAATTGGGCTCATAACTATTCATCTTAATGGGAGGCTATGATTTGGTTATCCCCATAATTTAGTTATTTTAAGAACCTAATAATTTAGAAGATTTCGGTTACTTGTGATTTAAGGATAGAAAGGACATGAACCAAATTATTCCCATTAACTTCACCAAGTCAAATTCTTCCATTGACTTCACTAGGTCAATTGATTAGGACTTGGATCAATTTCGATCCATGGGCACCTAATTCAATCTTACTAATTGAAATCAATCAAATTGTTTCCTATTAACATGGGTTAGCTCAAATCACCAAGTGATTTAATCAAATTTTAATCGACCATATTGGCTAGATAAATGAGATCAGTGAAAGAGACATACCATTATCTCGTCAAAGATCGAATCAGTGCGAGTAGCTCCTAATTAAAAATCACTAGTCTAGATTGCCAAACTTATCATAGACACCATTAGTTAATTAAATTTAATCTGATCAACTTAGTAATTTTGGGCTAGACCGCTTAGTCATGAATCAAGTCCATCTTGGTCTCATTAAAGACATGGACTCATCCAACTACAACTATTGAAGTTGAGTCTAGAGTATCCTTAACGTAATCTAATTTAATACTTCATTAGATTTGATTAATTAATGTAGATTAATATATTCTTTAACTAATCTTAGTTCTAATCCAACTAATGGATCTAATTCATCTAACCCTTTAACCCATAGTTTTATGATTTTATCTTAGGATCTTTAATTCATAATTCTAAAACCTTATAGACAATACTTAATTCTCTTAATTAAATTTTTGGACTGATCGATTGGGGTTCGATATTTCAAAAATAATTTTTAAATTTTAAAAAAATTTTGTTTTCTATTTTTTAGATGGATCAACTCATTTCAGAAATGGGTCAGCTTATTTCTCAAACAACGACCTATTACTAGTTTTAAACAAAAAATCAAGCATAATGAAAATTAAATCATGAATCTACTTTTTCGATCTAATCAAAATATATTTATGGTTAACTTTTATATTGAAATAATTTTAATAAAATTCTTTCACTATTCATCTTAATGAATGAGTTCACGGTGGCACCCCGACCATCATAAGGGATCCCCACTAAGTGAAAGGAGATGGCCTTTAAACCATCCTTGTCCCTTATGATCGAATGGCTTGGTGGCTCATTCATCATCGATTACTAAATTATCTAGATCAAACATCAAATATGCTAACATTTAATTTTTCTAATTACATATTGAAATATGTCAAGCAATCCTTGCTTTGATACCATTATAGGAAATCAAGTAGGATTTTTAGCATGCATTTTTTGAAACATTTTTGAATTAAATGATGGCAAAAGCTAAAATTAATCTACTATTAATTCTAAGCATGTATTGATCATATCAATAAATCATACATAGGATCTAGACAAGCTAATATGTAACAAAAAATTAAATGCAATTGATTAGCAAATCGAATTTGCTAATCGATACGAGTTCATTATGGAAAGATGCACAAAGATGATGAAATGCCAAAATAATAATTTTATTTATTTAAAATTTAAGTATAAATTATATTCAGTTAAATCATCTATAACCTAGATGATTGACTTTAGGATACATTTTTCAATAATAAGCACTTGTTCATAGGATACCTAAAAATAACTAGGAGATATTTCTTCTATCTTGCTAAAGAATAAAAGATGTTCGTCAACAATAGAGCAATCTTTTTGAAAAAAAGTATTTCTTAAAAAAGAAACTAATGCTACTAATGTTGAGCTTGATGAAGTTCAACAAGTAGAAGAATTGACACAATCACATATTAAACCGCATTTGATTAGAGAATCAAACCCGAAGCCCATTATAGAGTCACCTTTGAGGAGGTCTAGTAGAGTACCACATCAACCAGATAGATACTATGATTTCTTGATTTGGAATGATGGTCCTATTAAACTTAATAAGGACAATGAGGTTCTGATCACCTATATATTAGAAAATATGCCTCAAAGCTAATCATCAATCTATTGACGATTATGCTAACTTTGTAAACGTAAATGATTTGTTATTGAATAAAATATTTATTTTGGCATTTTTCATCATAAATCTATATCTTCTAATAAATTTCTGCATTATAATAAAGTCCTTAGGATTATTTAGATTTAATAAAGAAAGGATTTATTAATTAGTTCTTAAAATTATTTGTAACCAAATGATACATTATTAATCAGGATGACAAAGTTTATCAAGTATAGATTATTATATGCCATATGGATTGGTTGTCCTCTTAACCAAGGAGTGTGAAGACATTGTTATAGCCTATAAGTGAGATATAGGAGTACATCATTACTGAACATGACTAACTTTAAAGCATTATGCTACAAGAATTGCTCTGATGGGATATGGGTATAAGCGTTCCTTGGACTTGAGATCACCATAGTGGCTTACATGCACTCACTATACTTTAGTGTTGAGCTACCTAAATTTTTAATTCAATGATGAAAGATTTTTAGGCATAGTCAAGTACTTATGAAGTCGTTGAGTGATCAAGATAGTATTGACCACTCTAGGAGTTTGGAGATAATGCATAGTTGTATTTCAGTTTAGCAAAACCTTGGCTAGAATAATCCATATGATAGAATTGGTGTTTTGAAATATAATCTAAATGACCTATTCAGAGTTGATAGTTAAATCCTATATTATCCTATAAGAATTTATGGTTAAGAAAATAAATTATACAGAAACCATATCCACATGGATTCTAAGAGTGTTGTTTTATACATTCGACCTATCCGACTATGGGGTACCATTGCTAGATGATCACTTTGATTGGTATAGAAATTTATTCTTGTGCTACCAATTTAGGTTTGAACCTATGGGGTCACACATATAAGATGTCTCACTCTGATGAGATAGTTAATCAATGATTAAGAATCATTTTAAGATTAAACATTCAATACAATTGATGTTTGACCTAGTACAAGTGTTGTAGGAGGATCAATTAGCAATCAGATTACTAATTGGCTCAATCTAATTGAGCTAAAGAGTTGTGATCAAGTTTAATTTAATGTGATTTAATTAGATTTAGTTTGAACTTGATTGGATCAAGTCTAATGGATTTATTGGATAAGCTAATTATAAGAAAGAATAATTTTGAGTTGATTAGGACTTGTGTGTATTTAATTTTTAATTTGATTAAAAATTTAAAATCAAAATTAAATTAAAACAAATCTAACTTAATTGGATTTTTAACTGGATTAGGAACATTATTAATGGAGTTACACCATGATATATTTTAATTAGGCTAAAAGTTTTGGTTTGACTAGTCAAAGCATGAAGTCCTAGTTAGACTAGGACCCCTTCCTTGCACCACCTTCTCTCAACATGCCACCTTTGCCCATGCCCACACCAACTTATTTGAAGTTGAGTGTGTGATATGGTGGGAACAATCTATAGTTTTGATATCAATTATTATATCTATAGCTACTCGGAACTATAGTCATAGATCCGATCTCTTGCGTAAACCTAGGTGTTAATCCAGTAAACTGAAGAAGATCTAAGAAAGAAGATAGAAGAGGTTGGAGCATAGGATTTTGGCATTGAAACTAGAGAGAAGAAAGAAGAGAGTTATGAAGAAAAGCTCTATATTGATTCTACTCTTATTGTAATACCTGGATTTATATACCGTAGGATTTCTTCTATACCACATGAACCCTAATAAACCCAAACTGTATTTGAAAAACTCTATTAAGCTAACCTAATGCATGAAAGCATTCACTGAGCCTATGTACACTCATGTCTTCCATGCTCTCATCCCCTGAATCTAAACTCAACCCATGCATAAGTTTGCCCCCTTAAGACCTTATAAATTAAGCCCTAAGACCTCTAGGATCAACCTAGACCCTAGCCCACATAAAAAATTCCATCCAGTTCTATCCGCCACTACGAAGCTGGCTTTTTTAGAAGTCGAACTGGCTTGACTGCATCTCATCCAAATTCTATCTTCTATCTATCTAAGAGGGCTAGTTTGATATCATCTAGAGCTGGCTTGACTGTGTATTCGAGCCGGTCCGCCTATGTGTCAGCTCCTTATCTAGGCTGATTCTTCTCCTGACTTTGATCCTTTGCTCCATCTTATATCCCAGATCTCTAGAGCACCTACCAAGCCTCCTCAACATCCTCACACCTGAATCTTGATTCGGTGTAGGGCTACACGCCGCCTTCATCCTAGTATAATTTTGTTGGAAAACATGCAGGATTTCATGCTTGTATTTCAAAACTTTTTTGAAATAAATTACAATAGAAGGCATAAATTAAACTATTTAATCTATAATATGCATGTGATCTAACCAGTAAACCCTATATCTAGGACCTATGAAATATCATGATGCAAATATAAATCTAAAAATAAATCAACTATGGTTGGTATTAATCAAATTAATACCTAGATCTAGAACAGTTCTAGAAAAATCTAGATCGTATCTAGATTAGATAAAAGTTTAAATCTTATACCTCTACATGGGTCAAGAGCTCTATGGCTAAAAATTGATGTCATCTTTTATTGCTTGGAACCACACGGTGCATCCAGCCTCTATGGATAGTTCACACCATGTTGCAACATAGATTGGAGGTTCATCGAACGAAGATCCGCTCAAAGTGCTAGCTTATCGCGGATCCCTTCTAATGGTTGATTCAAAAATATTCTTTGGATCTCTTGGATACTCTAAGAGATGAAGAACATAAGGAGGATTGAGAAAAAAATCAAACACTTTGATCTCCCAAAAAATAGAAAATAAAAGCATAAGAAAAAGGGCCCTAGAGAAGTCACATCTTCTCTTTCAAGAAATCAATGATTGATGTCCTGAACACATCTCCATGTCTGGACAAGAGGAGACCTTCTCCTCTAGAATTTTTACATGTTTCTAAATCTATCAATCTCTAATTTTTACCATATAAAAAATTCATAAAAAGATGGAGAAGAAGGATTCTCAAAGAAATCCTAAGTGAAGACCTTTCTTCTCTTTTTCTTCTCTTATTAGGACATGATTAGATCATGTCCAAAGAGAACCACCATGCCCCAACTCCTTGGAGCATCCATCCTCTACACCCTCTCCCTCTCTCTTTTAGGTTTTTTACACAAAAAAATCATATAGAAATAAATAAAAGAGGGTTAGAAATAAATCTCAAAGAGAAAATAGTTTTTCTCTTACCTTTCTCTCTTCAAGATATCAACAACTTGATGTCCTAATGAAGCCTCTACTCAAAGATTATTGGTGCCCATAAGCCCCATGCCCTCTCCTCATTTTCCTCTACTTTTTCATGAAAGAAAACCAGGTTTCTTACATTCTTCTTCTATCTTGTAGGAGGCGTCCATCTTTTATTGCAAGACTAGGTCAATACCTAGTCAAAGGATTACAAATTAAGGAAGTTAAGGGGTGTCACACTCTTGGATGCCTCTCCCTTAATTTTAGGCAAGAGCTCCCTTATTCCCACATAGAAAAGAAGAAGAAAATGGGTGAACCAAATCTGGTGGGCATGGGAAAAATACCAAAAGAAGAAGAGGAAGAATTTTGGTTTTCAAGGACTTTATCAAATAGAATCCAATTCAAAACCAACTCCAAATTTGATAAAGTCAAATTCAAATTCAAATCAACCAGGATACGAGGCATGGAGGAGCACTTATTGGCATGGAAAAATCATGTAAAGATCTGGAAACAAATGTGTGGCATGGGCTTTTAGTAGCATAAGGAAAGGAGTCCTAGTCTAACTAGGACTCTTCTATTTTGACTAAGTCCAGACAGACCAGGACTCTTCTATTTTGAATAAGTCCAGACCTTTTGAATCCAATTCAAAATAGTTTTGAGTCAACCTAATTAATAGATAATTATAATTCTATTAGAAGTCTAATTAAATTAAATTTAAATAAATTTAAATTTAATTTAATTTTTAATTAAATTAAAAATTAGGTACACTAAAGTCCTAATTGAAATTAGACTTGTGATTCCTTGCAATTGGCTTATCCAATAAACCAATTAGACTTAATCTAATTAAGTTCAAACTAATTTTAATTAAGTCTAATTTAATTAGATTTGATTTCAGCCTGATTGTTCAATCAAATTGAGCTAATTAGCAATCCTATTGCTAATCGATCCTCCTATAACACTTGCATGAGGTCAAATATCAATTGTTTTGATTGTTTGACCTTAAAACGATTCTAAATCATCGATCAACTATCCAATCAGATAATAACCTCTAATTTGTATGATCCTATATGTTTGAACCTAAGTTGATAGCATAGAAACTAATTTCTATACCAATTAAAATGATCATCTAGCAATGATACCCGACGTCCGAATAGGTCGGATGTATGCAAAGCAACATTTTTAGAATCCTGATCTATAGTTACCATATAATTCATCCCTTTGAATAATAATGCTCAGAATAATTTTGAGTAAGTTATTAATACTCATACAAGTCATCCATATTATATTTCAAAATTTTACAAGTCTCGTGACTCCTCACGTAGATTATCCAGGCCTAGGTTTCGCTAAATTGAAACATAGCGAGACATTCACTTCCTGAACTTAATCAAAAGTGGTCAATCCCATCCTGACTCACACACTGACTTTATAAGTATTTGATTATACCTAAAAATCTTTCATTATAGTATTAGAAATATAGGTAGGTTGGTACTAAAATACAATGAGTTGCTTGCAAGTCATCATGGTGATCTCAAGTTGAAGAGACACTTATATCCATCGACCTTAACTAACTACACTTGATAGTAGAGTGCTACATTAGTCATGTTCAGTGCAGATATGCTCTTACATCCCATCTGCAAGTTACACCAGTGTCTCCACACTATTTAGTTGTAAGGACAACCAACCATATGAAACATAGTGACCTACCCTCGATTAGTTATTGTCCTTATTAATAACTTATCATTTGATCATGAATAATTTAAGAACCATCCAATAAATCCTCCTTTATAGATTGATTGTTATTCTAAGAATTTTATCATAGATTAGAATTTCATTTAAGAAAAATAGAACTTTTATCATGAATAAAATAAATAACTATTATTATTAGATAATTTATATACTAATTTTAATAATCTACAACTTAGATGATTAGCTTTAGGATATATTTTCTAATAACTTCCACTTGGACTAAAGCCAATTTGAACCCTATCAAATACCTATCTTCCACTTTAGCTCGTAAAACTTCTTAGTTTCGAGACTTTAGCAAATGGGTTGGTTAAATTCTCATTTTTCATAGACCTTTTAAAGGTCGATGTCACCTTGATCTAAAATCAAAGTTGATAGCAATACAGAGTATGCTATTCCTATGGTGCATCTTTGGTTCTTTAGCCTAAGCTATAGCTCCAGTAATATGATAGGACCAGACTATTATTAGAGGGTGCCACTTCCAACATCCTAATGAATCTTAGCAACTACACAGCCTACATGGTAGCATTAGATGCCACGATGTACTCTACATCACTAACAGATTAGGCTATAATTTTCTACTTAGAACTTTTCTAATAGATTGCTCCTTCTATTAGGATAAATTGATGATCCAACATTCTCCTGCTATCATCATTATCTAACTAAAATTGGAACCAAAATATTCTACAAGTTTTAAGTCAGTTCCTCTATGTATAAATCACTGGATCTTCGTATTTCTTAAATACTTAAAGATTATCTATACAATCTTTTAGTGGTTCACTTGGATCAGAATGGTATCTACTCACTACCTCTAGTGAGAATATCATGTCTGGTCTTGTACATGAAGAAATTAGATAATAGTTAATTTTTTTTTCCTTATAATGTTGGAATGTCATTCTCGATTAAGAGAATGTCATCCATAGACAGCATAAGAAATAACTCTATAGAATCATTTGCCCATTTATAGATGCAGGGTCCATCTTTATTCATAACAAAGACATACATTCAAAATGCATATTCTGAGATGATAGCCATGAAGGAATCAGATCTAGGGTTCTAGGGTTAGCTTTTGAAATTTTTTCAAAATTACAGTAGAAGGGATGAATTAATTACAATAAATCATAAACAATATAACATAAAACTCTAGATCTAGGATCCTACTACAAGATTAAGGCATGCTTTTAAATTAAAAAATAAAATATCAAAAGAACTACATGTTGATCATATTAACAGCAGACTACTTTAGATTAGATCTAGACATGTAAGTAGGGAGATCAGATCATCCTTATCTTTGAATCTCGAGTTTTTTAACTTACTGATCTAGGCTTGAGATGGTTGCTTCGAGCCACACATGCATCCAACCTCTACGAATTATCCACACAAGCCAACGAACTTAGATCTAAAGTCCGATGCCCGAAAATTAGCATAGTATGCTAGTACTATGCTAATCCATCTTTGATGGTTGATTTGGATCTTTCTACTTCAATTTTTGGACTTTCCAACTTTAAAAAGTTGAGGAAGATGATTCATGATATTAAGTCACCTCTCAAATAGTCACAAAAATGGAGAAATAAGAGTTGAAGAAAAAATCCTATAAGACAACCCTCTTCTTCTTCTTTCTTCTCTCATCAAGACACCTTAATTTATGTCTTCACAAAATCCCATGCCCTAGGTTTCTCTCTTAGATTTTTTACACTCCTAATGGCCTCTCTCAGATGTCTAATCCACAAAATAGTTAGATCAAAATTTATTTTATATATGGAGATATAGAGGAATCCTTAACTAGGTCAAATACCTAGTCAAGAGGTATCCAAATAGGACTAGACTTGGGTCGCCCAACTCTTGGGTGCCCCCTCCTTTTTTTCTTCATGAACCACCTGAGAATGTTGCAAAAACCCCCTCTAAAAGTAACGAAAATTTAGAGAAAAAATAGGGAGTGGGCAGCACAAAAATAAGGAAAGAGTTTTACTTGCTTAAAATTTCATCTCATAGAATTTAAATCAACTCAAACTCCTTCTTTGACTTGGTCCATCTTAAATTTTCATATAAAAAAGAAGGGAGGGACTTGGGATGCATGTGGAAGGCCTGGAGAGAATATTTTCCATGAAAAAATCCAAAAGAAATGGCATGGGGGAAATTGAGGCTAAGGTGGCGCATGGAGATAGGAGTCCTAGTCCCACTAGGACTCCTAGTTTGACTTGGTCCAACTTGATCATTGGACCAAATTAAATCAAGATTTAATTAATCCAATTAGACTAGATCTTAGACCAACTAAATAATCTAGTTAAATCATATCAATCAAATTTAATTTTGATTTAATTTTTTAATTTAATTGGAAATTGGATTGATACAAATCCTAATTAAACTAGGACTAGTTCTTCCTTACAATTTGCTCATCTAATAAACCAATTGAAATTGATCCAATCAAGCCCAAACCAAATCTTATTTTATCATATTTAATTAGACTTAATCTCAACCCTCTAACTTAATCAAATTAAGCTAATTAGCAATTATACTGCCAATCGATCCTCCTGTAACACTTGTACTAGGTCGAACATCAATTGTATTGATTGTTTAACCCTAGAATGATTCTTAATCGTCGATCAACCATCTGATCAGATCGAGAACTCTTATATATGTAATCTTATAGATCGAAACCTAAGTCAGTAGCATAGAAATAAATTTTTATACTAATCAAAGTGATCATCTAGCAATGGTATCCAATGGTCGGATAGGTCAAATGTATAGAACAACATCCTTAAAATCCATATGGATATAGCTTTCATACAATTCATACCCTTGACCAAAATAATCATAGGATAACTCAGAGTTTAACTATCAACCCCGATTAGGTCATCCACATTGTATTTCAAAATATCAAATCTATCTCATGGATTATCCTGGCCAAGGTTTTTGCTATATTGAAATATAGTGATGCATTCTTCTCCAACTCTTGGAGTGGTCAATCCCATCTTAATCACTCACTAACTTTGCAAGTACTTGACTGTGCCCAAAAATCTTCGATCACTAAATTAGAAATTCAATTAGTTTGGTACCAAAGCATAATGAGTTGCTTGCAAGCCACTATGGTGATCTCATGTTTAAGGGACACTTATACCTATATCCCATCAGAACAATTCTCGATAGCTGAACGCTCTAGAGTTGGTCACATTTAATGATGACGTATCTATATATTTCACTTGTATACCATACCAGTATCTCCACACTTCTTAGTTAAGAGGACAACCAATATATATGGCATATAATGACCTATGCTCGATAAACACTATCACGCTAATTAACAGCATATCATTTGATCTTGAATAGTTTTAAGGACTAATCGATAAATTCTCTCTTTATTAAAATAAAATAGTCCTGAGGACTTGATCATAATGATAGAGTTCATTAGCAAATATATACCTTATAATGAAAATATTAAAATAAATATTTTATTTACTAATAAATTAATTATAATTATAAGATAGCTCAACCGTTAATAGGCTGATGATTAAATTTGAGACACATTTTCTAGTAACTCTCACTTGTCCTAAAGCCACTTGGCACAATATCTAATATCCTTCTTTGACTTGTGTTCGTCAAACTTCCTTATCTTCAAGGATTTATGTTCGAAAATATGTCCCAAAATCAATCATTAATCTATTGATAGTTAAGCTATATTATAATTATAATTAATTTTTTAATGAATAAAATATATTTTTGGTACTTTTTCATCATAAAGTTTTCATCTTCTAATGAACTCCATTATTGTGATGAAGTTCTTAGAACTATTTAGATTCGATAAAGAGAAAATTTATTGATTAGTCCTTAAAATAGTTCACAACCAAATGATAGACTATTAATAAGGATGATAGTGTCTATCGAGCATAGGTAGCTGTGTGCCATATAGGTTGGTTGTCCTCTTAACTAAGGAGTATGAAGATATTAATATAGTATATAGATGAGATGTAAGGATACATCGTCATTGAACGTGACTAATTTTAGAGCATTCTGCTATCGAAAATATCTCTGATGGAATATAAGTATCCCTTAGACCTGAGATCACCTTAGTAGCTTGCAAGCAACTCACTATGCTTTTCAATAGAACTAACTAAATTTCTAATTTAGTAGTAGAAGGCTTCTGGATACAGTCAAGTACATACAAAGTTGGTGTCTGATCAAGATGAAATTGACCAGTCCAAGAGTTGGAGAAGAATGTATCACTGTATTTCAATATAGCAAAATCTTGGCTAGGATAATCCATGAGATGGATTTAATATTTTAAAATATAATATGGATAGCTTGATCAGAGTTGATAGTTGAACTCTAAGCCATCCAATAAGAATTTTGGTCAAGGAGATGAATTGTATAGAAACTATATCCATATGGATTCTAAGGATGTTGTTCTACACATTCAACCTATCCGATCATCGAGTACTATTGCTAGATGGTCACTTTAATTGGTATAAAAATTTATTTCTATGCTATCAACTTAGGTTCAAACCTATGGGATCACATACATTAGAGTTCATGATCTGATCAGATGGTTAATCAATGATTAAGAATCATTCTAGGGTTAAATGATCAATATAATTGATGTTTAACCTAGTGCATGTGTTGCGGGAGGATCGATTTGCAATTAGATTACTAATTAGTTTAATTTAATTAAGCTAAAGAATAAAAATTATATTTAATTAAATATAATTTAATTAGATTTTGTTTGGGCTTGATTGGATCAAGTTCAATTGCTTTATTGGATAAGCTAAGTGCAAGAAAGAACTAGTCCTAGTTCAACTAGGACTTGGATCAATCTAATTTTTTAATTTAATTAGAAAATTAAATAAAAATTTAATTTAATTTAATCTAATTTAATTAAGTTTTGAATTGAATTAGAATCTAATTTAATTAGATTGATTTGCTTCTAGTTTAATTTGGTTTGAGAAACCATGTAGACCAAGTCAAATGAGGAGTCCTACTGTGATTGGAAACTTTTATCTTTGCGCCACCTATATCCCACGCACCCCACATCCCTCTCTCTCTATTTTGGTGTGAATTCCCTCTCTCCCTGAAGTTCATGCATGCCCAACCTCTCTCTCTCTTTCCTAGATGGTGTTTTGTTATGGGCCAAGACATTTAAGGTAGTTAGTTTCCAAGTTTCCTATTCTATTAGATAGAATTATAGGAAACTTGGACTCTTCCCTATTGCTGCTCCCCACCCTGATTTTCCTCTAAATTTCCATGGTAAAAAGAGGACTTTTGTGCACCTCTCTTTGGTGGTCCATGACAAAAAGAAAGGATGGGGTGCTCAAGTGTTTGGCACCCCAACTAGTTTCCTTATTTGCTCTTGCCTTGTCTATGTATTTGACCTAGACAAGGACTCTTCTATATCTTAATATAAAAAGGATATTTTAAGCTAAATTTTAGAAGGATTTCAAATATTAAAGAGGTTTTGGGCATGTAAAAATCAAAGGAAAAAGCTTCTTGGGCATTGGGTTTCATAGACACCAATCTAGCTGTCTAGGTGTGAGAAGAAAGAAGAAGAAAAGGGTCTTTTTCTAGGATTTTTTTTATTCATTCCTTTTCCTCCATCTTTGAGATTCATTTTTGAGAGTGCCTTAGACCTAAAGTTTCTTTTCTTCCTTCTGATCTTTGGAGAGTCCAAATTTTGAAGGAAAGAGTACCAGATCGACCATCGAAGAAGGATCAGCACAGTATTAGCATATTATGCTGATTTTCGAAGATCAAACTTCTGATCGAGATTCGTGGACTTGTATGGACATCTCATAGAGGTCAAAAATATTTATGGCTCAAAGCTTCATCCTCAAGCCTGGATCAATAAGTTAAAATATTTAACCTGCATAGATAACATGGATCTAATCCTCTGTTACATACCTGTAATAGATCTAGTGTAGATCTATGTTGATGTAATCAACACCTTTTCTTCTTTCTTATATTTTTAATTTTTGAACTAATCTCATTCCATAATCATATAATAAGATCTTAGATCTAAGGTCTTCTCTAATTTTATAAATAATTTTTGATTTATTCCAGTATTCCACTGCCTGATCTTAAAAAAATTTCAAGATTTAGCCCTCAAATTCTAGATCTGGTTCCTTCAATTGGTATTAAAGCCTAGTTCAATTATTACATGACTATAGATGCATATTTAAAATATTTTTTAGATTATATCTAATTATTAAATCTAAAATTAAAAATTATGATCACACGCATTGATTATAAGGTTGTCCTGCTGTAAGGTTTTTTTCTTATACTATAGAGATTATCCTAATTTATGTAGATTTATTTTTTATCATAAATTTATTAAATATGATCTAATTATTTTTATTATTTATTAGATTTAAAATAATTTTAGATCTAAAAATAAAAATTTTAGATTGCACGAACTAATTATAAGGTTATCCTGTTATAAGGTTTATCCCTTACAATGGAGAGGTTGTCCTAGTACGTGCTGATCGAAAATATTGATCATAAAATTTTAGATTAGATCTAAAAAAATTTATAATCTGATTAAAAATATTTTAATTTAATTTTAATTATCTTAAATATGTTAGATTTGATCTAAGGTAATTTATGATTGATTAGAATTGAAATCATTTCAATTACATGAACCTGTTTAGATTAGATCTAAAGTAGTTTCATATTTATCTTATTTGCATATTAATTATGAATCAAACATACAACCTGATTGGTAGAACTATGTTATAAAAATATTTTAGAAATATAAAAATTATTTTTGAAAAGTCGAACCCCAATCCTCAGCATAAAATTTAATTAAGAATTAAGAAGTTGTTTGATTAGGATCTAGGATTGTGAATTGAAGATCCTAAGATATAAATCATAACACATTAAGTTAAATGTGTTAGTGGATATTAAGTTCATTAATTGGGTTAGACCTAGGATTAGATTAAAGAATGGACTTAATTAGAGAATTGGCTAAATCTAATGAAATGTTGTCTTAAATTAGATCAAAGATTCTCTAAATCAATTGCAATAGTTGTAGTTGGTCAAGTTCATATCTTTAACAAGACCCAAGATGGACTTGATTCTTGGCTATATGGTCTAGCATGAACTATTAAGTGGATCTAATTGAGAATAATTAAACCAGTTGGTATCTAAAGTAAACCAGACCAGTGGTCTTTAATTGGCAGCCTGCTTACCTAGCCATTTCTGTGGTGTCTAAGGCAAGCTTTGGTAGACCCTCCGATCGATCGAACTTATCTGACTTCTTGGTGAAATTATATTTTGATCGGATCACTTGACTACTCGAGCTAACCCATGTCAGCTAGGTCTATCAGTGTGATTGATTTAAGTGCTCCTAGACCAGCCTAGTAATGGTCTTCCTTAAGCTGACTTGGTGAAGCCTATGGGAGGATCATGATAAGCTAGTTTATCTGACCTTCTTTCTTTCTTAAATTAAAATTCTCTAAAATTATTAGATCCTTAAAATGAAATAGTTATGATGATAACTAGATCATAGACTTCCATTAAATGGATGATAATGGATCTATTACCTGGATAATCATTAGAGACCCATAGGCCTGGGGCTTATCCACTAATGAAATTATCATTCTTAATATGATTTCTTAGCCGTGTCTCTCTAAATGATGGTTAGGTTGACCAACCATAGTTGGACTTAATCATTCATTAATTAGATAGACCAACTATGATCATGTTAATGGTTGGACCTAACTAGGACTTTCAGTGGAGGCTCTAGCCTACAAAAAAGATACTTGGGGCAAAATTAAATTACTAAAAGTTATTTAAAAAAATAATTGGTTATGAACCTATCCTTATATGTATATGGATTGACCAACTATAGTTGGGCTTATGTGCAGTCTATGTGGATTCTAGTATTGACTAAAAAATTAGGATAATTCCTCGAATTGAAGGTAGAGGCTATCAATTTAAATAAAATAGTGGAAGAACCTTTTTTATTAAAGTCTAAATCTTAAGGATTAATAAATCAATTACTAATTAGACTTTTGGTTCTCCTTTATGCAGTTAAAACCAAACCATAGTTGCTCCATTCACTGTTAGATGTTGATATACTTATGAGACTTAATTTCAATAATAAGTATCGAAAGTTGAATGTTGTTCTTCAGCACGAAGTGATTTATGCTAGAGCCTCTATATTTAGATTAAACATAAGATCTAAGAATAACCTGGATTAGGTAGAGTGCTCTAATGAGCAAGGCCATTGAAAGAGGAACTGTCCTCAATATCTTGATTCCCATGATCCCAATAGATTTAATAAGAGAGATGAGCAAGTAGTTGCCGATCAAGGATGTTATATGATAATACCTTATAATTTCTCTATTTATGATATTTCTACTTGGCTATTGGATATTGGAAGTCTAGTCCATATTTGCAATACATTGCAAGAACTTCAAATTAGTAGAAGATTTAAAAATAAGCAATTTCTGAATGTTAGAGATAGAAGGTCTGTTCCAGTTCTAGCTATGAAAATAGTTCCACTTATTCTCAATACTAATTTCATTTCTTTAAATAAATATCATTATTGTCCTTCCTTTCTGATGAATATAATCTCTATTGGCCTTTTGGCCAAAGATAGTTATCATTTATCTATAAAAGAAGATTATTATGATATCATTATGAATGATATTACAATAATTCAAGGACAACAAAGAAATGATATTTACATTTTATCATAGCCTATTAGTGTAATGTATACTTCTAAAAAACACTCTAGATTAGATAATATCTTTGATATCTACTTGTGGCACTATAGGCTAGGTCACTTTAACAAGAATAGGATAAATAGGTTGAGTCAAGAGGAAATTCTCAAAGTCAGTGATTGTGAATCACCTCCAACCTATGAGTCATGTTTTCTTGGAAAAATAACCAAGTCATCTTTTACTGAAAAAGATGAAAGAGCCACTAAGCTCTTAGACTAGTACATACTGATGTATGTAGACCTATAAGTACAAGTGCTAGAGGTGGATATTTTTACTTTATCACTTTCATTGATGATCTATCCAGGTATAGATATGTCAATTTGATGAAACATAAGTCAGATTCATTTGAAATATTCAAAAGATTTCAAAGTGAAGTAGAAAAATAAATTGAAAAGAGTATTAAAATTCTTCAATCAGATCGAGGAGGAGAATATCTATCCAGTGAGTTCTTTACATATCTAGGAAAGAATGAAATTCTCTCATAGTAGACTCCTCCAGAAATACCATAGTATAATTGTATATCAAAAAGAAGAAATTGAACCTTATTAGACATGGTTCAATCCATGATGAGGTTTGCTATTTGTCTGTTTCATTTTGGGGTTATGCTCTTGAGACAGCATGTTATATATTGAACAATGTACTGAGTAAATCTATCATAAAGACTCCATATGAGATATGGACTAGCCATAGGCCTACACTCTCTCACCTATGGGTTTGGGGTTGTCCGACCTATGCAAACATTTGCATACAAACAAGCTTGGATCTTGGTCTAATAAGTGTGTGATTATAGGATATCCTAAAGAAAGTAAGGGTTACTATTTCTATCATACTGATGAACAAAAGATTTTCAACAATGTTAAGATAATCTTTTCGGAAAAGGAGTTTCTTGGTGAAGGAACTGTTGCCTCTAAGGTTAAACTTGATGAAGTTCAATAAGTCGAAAGACCGACACCTATAGCTAAACCTAAGTCGGATTTGATTAGATCAGATCTGAAGCCCAATATACCTGCACCATTAAGATGATCTGATAGAGTACTGTATCAGTCAGATAGATACTATGATTTCTTGGTTTGGGATGGTGATCCCATCGAACTTGATGAGAATGATGAGGATCCAATCACCTATATGGATGCAATGTAAAAACTTGACTCTGAGAAATGAATTGAAGCCATGAAGTCTGAAATAGAGTCCATGAAGGTCAACAATGTGTGGACGTTGGTTGACTCATCCGAAGGGGTTAAACCCATTATGTGTAAGTGGATCTTCAAAAAAAAGAGAGATGCAGATGGAAAGGTGGAGACCTATAAAGTCTATATGGTTGCTAAGGGATATCATCAACATTATGGTATTGACTATGACGAGATGTTCTTTCTTATGGCAATGCTCAAATTTATTCAGATAATGCCTGCGATAGCTGCCCATCTGGATTATAAGAACTGGTAGATGGATGTGAAGGTGGCTTTCCTAAATGAAGAGCTGACCGAAGAGGTGTATATGATATAATCTAAGGGATTCATATCCATAGATGAGTCCAAGGTGTTGGAAAATGTATCCTAAAACCAATCATCTAAGTAGTAGATGATTGAAATTAGTATATGAATTATCTAATAATAATAGTAATTTGGCTATTTCATCATAAAAGTTCTATCTTCCTTAAATGAACTCCTAAATTATGATGAAGTCCTTAGAACCACAATCAATCGATAAAGAAGAATTTATCGGATGGTTCTTAAATTATTCACAACTAAATGATAAGTTATTAACAAGGATGATAACTTATCGAGTGTAGGTTGCTGTATACCATATACATTGGTTGTCCTCGTAACCAAGTGGTGTGGAGACACTGAAATGGCATCCAGGTGAGATGTAGGAGTACATCTATACTAAACATAACCAATGTAGCACTCTACTTTCAAGAATAGCTAGCTAAGGCCAACTAATATAAGTGTCCCTCTGATCTGAGATTGCCATGGTGACTTGCGAGCAACTCACTATACTTTGGTACTGGATTGCTTGTATTTCTAATATTGATGATGGAAGGTTTTTAGTTATAGTCAAGTACTTGTAGAGTTGATGTGTGAGTCAAGATGAAATTGACCACTCCTGATTAACTTCAAAAAAAGAATGACTCGCTGTGTTTCAATTAGCAAAATCTAGACCTGGGTAATCCTCGTGAGGTGTCACAGGATTTGCAAAATTTTGAGGCATAATAGAGATGACTTGTATGAATGTTTGACAGCATACTCGAAGTCATCTTCAACATTATTGGTTATAGGGATGAATTATATGATAATCATGGGCCAGGATTCTAAGAATGTTGCTTTGCAAACATTCGACCTATCCGGACGTCGGAAACCATTGCTAGATGGTAACTTCGATTGGTACAAAGTTTGGTTCCTATACTACCAACTTAGGTTCGAACCTATGGGGTCACACACATTAGAGTTTATAATCTGATCGAATGGTTAATCGATGATTGAGAATCATTTTAAGGTTAAACATTCAATGCGATTGATGTTTGACCTAATGCAAGTGTTGCAGGAGGATCAATTAGCAATTAGATTGCTAATTGGCTCAATTTGATTGAGCAATCAAGCTGAGATAAAATCTAATTAAATTATATTTAATTAAAATTAGTTTAAATTTAATTAGATTAAGTCTAGTTGGTTTATTGAATAAGCTAATTGCAAGAAAGAATAATTTCTTATTTGACTAGGACTTGGGTGCACCTGATTGACTTAGGATTTAAATCAGATTTAAATCTTGATTTAATCTAATTTAATTAGGCTCTTAGTTAGACTAGGATCATTCTTAATTGGTTTATATTTAATCTACTTTAAATAGTATTTAAATTAGATTTAAAATAATTTTGATCTAGTCAAACAAGAGGAGTCCTAGTTGGACTGGGACTCTCTCTCCTTTACTTATGCCTAAGAAAGCCCATGACATATTTTAATTCTAAATTTTTTTTATATTTTTTTAGATCTAATAAAATATTTCTCATGCCTCATATCAGATTATTTGGATTTAAATTTGATTTGATCAAAATTAGAAGGAAGTTGGAAATTGTTTCCTACTTGGAAGAGTCTTCTTTGACCCAAACTCCTCCCTCCCTTATGCGCCAACTCTACCCACACCCCTCTATCTTATTCAGCCCTTTCTCCCTTTGTTTTGAATGTGAGAATTAGTGGTTATATGAAAAAATAAGTGGGAGGGGCATCCAAGAGTTGGACGCCCCATAGAAGTCCTCCTTTGACTAGGTTTTGACCTAGTTTTGCAATATAAAGGGGATGCCTCTTTCTTTGACCATAGAAGATGTGAAAAATACTAAAAAAGTCATAAAAAATTAGAGAAAACAGAGGAGAAGGTGTGGAGGATTTATGGTACCATGATTCATGGAGAAGAGCCCTCAATTAAGACATCAAAGGTTGATATCTTGAAGAGACAAGGTAAGAGAAGATTGTCTTCTTATATTTTTCTTTTATGTTTCTCTCCTCCTATTTTATTTATAATTTTTATATGATAAAAATTTGAGATAGAGAGAGAAAGGAAGGGCTTAAGGAAAGATGGTGCCAAGATCCTTAGAGAAAAGGTCTTCATCTAAACATCAATTGTTGATGTCATGAAGGAATAATGGTAAGAGAAGATTATCTTCTCTTTATTTTCTTTTGAGTATCTTTTCTTTTATTATTTTATGTAATTTTTATATGATAAAGATCTGAGAGAGAGAGAGGTAGAGGGTGTGGGATCTGTGCTCCAAGGTGTTGGGGCACAGTGATCATTTCTGGACATGATTTGATCATATTCTGATGCGAGAAGAAGAAGAGAAGAAGGTCTTCTCGTAGGGTTTCCTTGAGAGCCCTTCTTCTCAATTTTATTTATGAGATTTTATGAGAAAAATATAAGGGTGTGATATCTAAAAAATTAAAAAAAATACTAGAGAAGAAGGTCTCCTCTGAACCTAGCATAATAGATGTTTTCAGGACATCAACCATTGACGTCCTGAAGAAGAAGATTTGTCTTCTCCTAGGATTTTTTCATATATATTTATTTTTGATTTATAAGAGATCCAAGGGTTGCATTCCTTCCTTATTCCTCTTCATGTTCTTCATCTCTTAGAGTGTCCAAGAGATCCGAAGAACATGTATTTGATTAACCATCAGGAGGGATCCATGAGAAGCTAGTACTTCGAGCGGATCTTCGTTCGACGAACCTCCAATCTATGTTGCAGGTCTGTGTGGATCACCTGTAGAGGTTAAATGCTTGTGCGGCTCCAAAGGCAACAATGGATTCAATCATAGAGTTTTCAACCCATGCAAAGGTAAGAGATTTAATCTCTTGGTGACCTAGATATGATCCAGGGTTAGATCTAGAATTATTCTAGATCTAGATATTGATATGATCAATACCACTTATGATTAACTTATATTTAGATTTATATTTGCATCATAATATGATATAGATCCATAATGTAGGATTTTGTAATTTGATTATATGCATGTTGTAGATTAAATAGTTTAATCTATGTCTTCCGCTGCTCTATATTTTAAAAAAGTTTTGAAATCTATGCATAAAATCCTGCATGTTTCCTATCACAAGCTGTGCAAGTTTTAGAGATCCATTTATGAACTAATGCAAGCTTCTCAAAGTTGGAACATGCTTTTTGATAAGATGATCAAAATGTATGGCTTTGTTAAGAACGGAGAAGAATCCGACATTTATAAGTGGGCAAATGGTCCAGCAGTAGTTTTTCTTATCTTATACGTGGATGACATTTTCTTAATCAAAAATGACATTCCTGCACTGTAGGGCATAAAAGTTTGGTTATCATCTCAGTTCTCCATGAAGAACTTGGGTGAAGCATCCTATATCCTAGGGATGAAGATCTATACGAACAGATCTAAAAGGATGCTTGGGTTATCCTAATTCATGTACATAGATACTATGTTGAAAAGGTTCAGCATGGAGAACTCCAAAAAAGGCTATCTTTTGATAGGCCATGAAATTTCTCTCTCTAAGAAAGATTGCCTGACAACTTCTAAAGAGAGAGCATATGAGTAAAATCCTATATGCTTCGAAAGTGGATCTATCATGTATGCCATGACATGTATGAGATCAGATGTAGCATACTCATTAGGAGTAGTGAGTAGATACTAATCTGATCCTAAAGAAAACCACTAAAATATGGTTAAAACCATCCTTAAGTTTTTAAGAAATACTAAGAACCAATGGTTGGTTTATGACGAGTCAGATCTATAACTTATGGAAATTATAGACTTCAGTTTTCAATTCGACCATGATGATAGCAAAAGTATGTCGAGATATATCTTTATTCTAAATGATGGAATCATCTGCTGGAAGAGTTCCAAGTAGAATACTATGATAGACAGTGTTTACGAAGTAGAGTACATCGTAGTATCAGATGCCATGGAGGAAGCTATGTGGCTAAGAAAATTCATCATCGAGCTTGGAGTAACACCCTTCCTTAATGGCCTGATCCTACTTTATTGCAATAGCATTGGTGCCATTGCTCAGGAAAAAGAATCCAAGGCACACCAGCAAACGAAGCACATACTGTGTCGCTTCCACCTGGTCCGTGAGATCATGGATTGAGGTGACGTTCAGAAGATTGATGGAAAGGAGAACATAGCTTACCTCTTCGCTAAAACCCTGGCAATAAAGGATTTCGATAATCATAAGTCGAAGATGGATATTAGATACTATGCCGAGTGGCCTTAGGATAAGTGAAAGTTGTTGAAAAATATATCCCAAAATCAATCATCAGCCTATTGACGGTTGAGCTATATTATAATTATAATTAATTTATTAATAAATAAAATATATTTTTAATATTTTTTATCATAAAGTTTTCATCTTCTAATGAACTTCATTATTGTGATAAAATCATTAGGACTATTTAGATTAGATAAAAAAAGAATTTATCGATTAGTCCTTAAAACTATTCATGACTAAATGATAGATTTTTAATAAGGACGACAGCATCTATCGAGCATAGATCGCTATGTGCCATATAGATTGATTGTCGTCTTAACCAAAGAGAGTGAAGACATTGATATGACATACAGGTGAGATATAAGGGTACACCATCATTAAACATGATCAACTCCAGAGCATTCTACTATCAAGAATATCTCTAATGGGATATTGGTATTAGTATCCCTTTGACTTGAGATCACCTCAGTGACATGCAAGCAACTCACTGTGCTTTGGTACTGAACTAACTAAATTTTTAATTTAGTAACAAAAGGCTTCTAAGCATAGTCAAGTACTTTCGAAGTTGGTGTGTGATCAAGATGGGATTAACCACTCTAAGAGTTGAAGAAGAATGTATCACTGTATTTTAATATAGCAAAATCTTGATCAGGATAATTCATGAGATATTTGGTATTTTGAAATATAATATGGACAGCCTGATCAGAGTTGATAGTTGAACTCTGAGGTATCCTATGAGTATTTTGGTCAAGCCGATGAATTATATGAAAGCTATATCCATATGGGTTCTAAGGATATTGTTCTACACATTCAACATATCCCATCATCGGATACCATTGCTAGATGGTCACTTCAATTGGTACAAAAATTTATTCAAGTGCTACTAGCTTAGGTTCTGACCTATGGGATCACACACATTAGAGTTCATGATCTGGTCGGATGGTTGATCAATGATTAAGAATCGTTCTAGGGTTAAACGATCAATACGATTGATGTTTAACTTAGTACAAGTATTGTAAGAGGATCGATTAGTAATTAGATTGCTAATTGACTTAATTTGATTAATCTAGAGGGTTAAAATTAAGTCTAATTAAATATAATTTAGTTAGATTTGGTTTGGGCTTGATTGGATCAAGTCTAATTGGTTTATTGGATAAGCCAAATGCAAGGAAGAACGAATCCTAGTTCAACTAGAACTTGGGCCAATCCAATTTTTTAATTTAATTAAAAAAATAAATTAAAATTAAATTTAGTTTAATCTAATTTAATTAAATTCTTAATTAGGTTAGAACCTAATTTAATTGGATTGATTTGCTTCTAGTTTAATTTGGTTTGAGAAACCATATAGACCAAGTCAAATGAGGAGTCCTAATGTGACTAGAAATTTCTATCTTTGCACCACCTATATCCCACGCACCCCACGTCCCTCTCTCTCTATCTATTATGGTGTGAATTCCCTTTCTCCCTAAACTTCATGCATGCCCAACCTCTATCTCTCTTTTCTTCATGGTGCTTTTTTATGGGCCAAGACATCTAAGGTAGTTAGTTTCCAAGTTTCCTATTCTACTGGATAGAATTTTAGGAAACTTGGACTCTTCCCTATTGCCTCCCCCCACCCTAATTTTCCTCTGAATTTCCATGGTAAGAAGAGAACTTTTGTGTGCCTCTCTCTGGTGGTCCACAGCAAAAAGAAAGGAGGGGGGGCCCAAGTGTTAGGCGCCCCAACTAGTTGCCTTATTTGCTTTTGCCTTGTCTAGGTATTTGACCTAGACAAGGACTCTTCTATATCTTGATATAAGAAGGGTCTTTTGGGCTGAATTTTAGAGGGATTCCAAATCATTGAGATAGGTTTTGGACATATGAAAATCAAAGAGAAAAGCTTCTTGGACATTGGGTTTTCATAGACACTAATCTAGGTATCTAGGTGAGAGAAGAAAGAAGAAGAAGAGGATCTTTTTCTAGGATTTCTTTTATTCATCCCTTTTTCTTCATCTTTTTGATTTAATTTTTAGAGTGTCTCAAATATAAAGTTTCTTCTCTTTCATTTGATCTTTGGAGAGTCTAAATCTTGAGGAAGGAAGCACCAAATTGACCGTCGAAGAAGGATCAGTACAGTACTAGCATACTATGTTGATTTTTGAAGGTCGAACTTCTGATCGAGATTCGAAGACTTGTGTGGACATCTCTTAGAGATCATATGCATGCGCAGCTCAAAGCTTCATCCTCAAACTTGGATCAATATGTTAGAATATTTAACTTGCATAGGTAACATGGATTTGATCCTCTGTTACATACTTGTAATAGATCTAGTGTAGATCTATGTTGATGCGATCAACACCTTTTTTTCTTTCTTATGTTTTTAATTTTTGATTTAATCTCATACCATAATCATGTAATAGGATCTTAGATCTATGATCTTCTTTGATTTTATAAATAAATTTTGATTTATTTCAATCTTTCACTGCTTGATCTTGAAAAAGTTTCAAAATCTAGCCCTAAAATCCTAGATCTGATTCCTTCACTTTAGTAAAGGGATCGACCAGATTCTTCTTTTCATCGATCTTCTAAAGGTTGACATCATATCTATCCATGATCCCTCAGATCAGATGGTACCAATGTAGTATGTGTTTTGTCCACTGGTGTCTCTTTGGTTCTTTTGCCTGAGTAATGGCACCAATGCTATCATAGTAGAGCAGGACTGGGCCATCAAGGGAGGATGCTACTCCGAGCTTGATGATGAACTTTCTCAGCCACTTAGCTTTCTTTGCAACATCTGATACTACAATGTACTCTACTTTACAAATAGAATCCGCCATAGTATGTTGCTTGAAACTTTTTCAGTAGACTGCTCCATCATTTAGGGTAAAGACATAGTCTGACATGCTTTTACTATCATCATGATCAGATTAAAAGCTAGAGTCAGTAAATCCCATAAGTTTTAAATCTAACTCACCAAAAACCAACCATTGGTCCTTATTATTTCTTAAATAATTAAGGATGGTTTTTACCACTTTCTAGTGGTTCTCTCCTAGTTCAGATTGGTATCTACTCACTACTCCTAGTGAGTATGCTACATCTAGTCTCATACATATTATGGCATACAAGATAGATCCCACAATCGAAGCATATGAGACTCTACTCATATGCTCTCTCTCTTTAGGAGTTGTCAGATAATTATTCTTAGAGAGAAATTTTATGACCTATCGGAAGATAGCCCTTTTTGAAATTCTCCATGCTGAACCTTTTCAGCATAATTTCTATGTACATGGATTAGGATAATCCAAGCATCCTCTTAGATCTATCCATATAGATCTTCATCCCTAGTATGTAGGATGCTTCACCCAAGTCCTTCATGGAGGACTGAAATGACAACCAAATTTTTATTCCTTGCAGTATAGGGATGTCATTTCCGATTAAGAGAATATCATCAATGCATAAAACAAAGAATACTACTACTAGACCATTTGTCCATTTGTAGATGCAGGGGTCTTCTCCATTCTTAACGAAGCCATATATTTTGATCACCTTATTAAAATGCATGTTCCAACTCCAAGATGCTTGCTTTAATTCATAAATAGATCTCTAAAGCTTGCACACCTTAGAATCATCTATGGATGTAAATTCTTTAGGTTGTATCATATACACCTCTTTGATCAACTCTCCATTCAGGAAAGCTATCTTCACATCCATCTATCAGATCTCATAATCCAGATGGGCAACTATTGTAAGCATTATCTGAATAGATTTGAGTATTGCCATAAGTGAGAACATCTTATCATAGTCAATATCCTAACGTTGACGATATCCCTTAGCAACCAGATGGACTTTATAGGTCTCCACCTTTTCATCTATGCCCCTCTTCCTTTTGAAGACCCATATACATCCAATGGATTTAATCCCTTAAGATGGGTCAACCAATGTCCACACATCGTTGACCTTCACGGAATCTATCTCAGATTTCATGGCCTCAAGTCATTTCTCGAAATTAGATCTCTACGTAGCATCCGTATAGGTGATTGGATCCTCATCGTTCTCATCGAGTTTGATGGGATCACTATCCTAGACCAAAAAATCATAGTATCTATTCGGCTGATGCGGTACTCTACCAGATCACCTTAATGGTGTAGGTATATTGGGCTTTAGATTTGATCTAAGCAAATTTGATTCGTGTTCAGCCATAGGTGTTGGGCCATCTACTTGTTGAACTTCATCAACTTCAACCATAGAGACAACAGTTCCTTCACCAAGAAACTCTTTTTCTAAAAGGATTGTCTTAAGGCTAATGAATATCTTTTGTTCTTCAGCATGGTAGAAATAGTAACTCTTACTTTCTTTGAGATATCCTATAAATACATACTTATTAGACCGAGATCCAGCTTATCTGTATGCAAATATTTGACATAGGCCAAACAACTCCAAACCTATATCTGAGAGGGTGTAGGCCAATGCCCAGTTTATATCTCATATGAAGTCTTTGCGATAGATTTACTTGGTACATTATTCAACATATAACATGCAGTCTCAAGAGCATAATTCCAAAATGAAATAAGAAGACTAGCAAACCCCATCATGAATCGAACCATGTCTAATAAGGTTCAATTTTTAATTTTTGATACACCATTATGCTGTGGTGTTCCTCATGAAGAAAAAATACTATTTTCCATCATAGGATAGTGCAGATCTGATCAAATCTGTGGGAGATTTTTCTAAAAATTTCTAAACAATTTGATCAGATCTAAGAGTTTTTAAATCTAATCATGATGATCTGATATTAAAAATTAAAAATTAAAATCAAATTAGATTTAATTTAAAGTACCTGATTGGGTAATCTAATTATCCTACAATGATCCTGTTTATTCCTGAGGTTCTGGAAGGAGCCATGCATGCGCCTAACCTCTACCGATATCCACTTAGGTAGGATTTGAACATCTTCTCCTCATAAACCTTTTCTCCAAAAATCAGATCTGGATCTGATCCGAAGAATCTTCAAAACTATTTCTGAAGGCAGCCCATCCGTCACACGAACACCATCGTGTAGATCCTGAATATTATGCCAAAAATCTTGGACCTTCTTCTTAGATTTGTGCCTAACATTTTAGGCTTATAGAAGAGAAGAAGAGAGAGGATAGAGGGGGTGTAGGATATCAGGGATGGTAGACTTTGGGCATGGAAAATTATTTCTTTCATTGAATGCGCTTTGATGTGTGAAAGGCTTTTATGTCCAACGCCTACTTAAAATTCCTTTTGACCAAAATAACTTGTTTATTTTATCATTAGGACTCTAGAACTTATTCTTCACAAAATATCATCAAATCTTATCTATTTTTTTCTTCAAAAATAATTCAAAGAGGTGTCGACATGAGTAGAAAAGGAAAAGTCCACTGCGCCTAGTACTCTTTCCTTAAGAGTGTGATCCAAATCAAACTCTATCATAACTCAGTCTAGACAACTCCAAAAATCACAAAATTTAGAACACCCAATGCGTAACTCATGCTCTATCACATAACCAAAAAGTAGGTCAAAATGATTTCTAAAAAGTTTTCTAAAAGTATCTGATCAGATGACCCTCAATTCTCTCAAATAGGTCAACTTTTGACCCTAGTCCAGTTTGACTATGAATGGATTTAATTTCTATAATTAATCTGACCTAAACTTATTCTAGTCAAATAAAAATGAATCCATTCTAAATACAAGAATGAGTCAAATCAAATTTTACTTAATTTCTATAAATTAGAAAGATTTCAGAAGAAGAAAGTCAGGCTCAATCATGTGCTAGCATGATTACCTTGAACCTAATTGGATCTAATCCAAGTCAATCAAATTGGCTTAGCTCAATTGATGAAATCCAGACCTAAATCCTTATTTGTATGATCTAGTTAGATTTTATGTCGTATAGATAATAGACATGTCATGATCTTCCATTCATCACATCATCGAAACCACCTTTCGATGGATCAGATAACTTTTTTTATTCAACACATTAGATTGATGATCATCTTAAAATCATTCCTAATGCTCTCAATAATCTATTCAGTGATACTAGCAGTAATTGGTGGTAACCATTAAGAGCTAAAAAAGTAATCTTCAGTGTATAATTACCTATTGTTAATTGAGTTTTCTATCTTGAGCCCCGATCAGATTAGGGTAAGGTAACTCTTCAAACCCATCCTCTAGATATAATCATTCGATTCGAGTTCAATGTGAAATAATAGAAACTCTCTTCATATTTCACTCTCCATGGCCATGGGCTTTAGACTAATCTCATGATTATCATAGGGCTACTCCTCACCTGAGATAGATAGATCTCCTATTGTGCAAACCAATTCTACAATGAACATTGTATAGCCAACATACACCTCAGGTTGAATGGCTAGGAGACAGTTATGGTGTAGTCAAACTATAACACCCTCAAGGTAACTATCAATACACCCTCAAGTCAAAGAACAGACACACCACTGCAGTCGAGTCAGTCATGACGAGAAGTAGACTTTCTAATGACTACTGAGGTGGTCACCTCAGTGCCTCTTCTCTAACAGTACCTGTACTTTCGCTCCAGTGTCTCACACCGTAGACTCAAGACTCATCTACTAAAGAAAGAATTGTACACAACCTTTTGAATCAATCACCATCCTCATGACGATCCTATGTCGGAGCTTTTATGAGTTATAAATGAAAATTCATGTCTTAAATTTTCAACTCTTGAAAATATGAATATCATTACATTAACTCAAAGGATGTATCAAGGACACTTAAATACACACTATATAGAAAATAATCTCTATTTATTGAATTATAGTTAAAATTTTAAAATTTCTTAGAAGTGTAATACAAGTGACAGCAATCTGCTTTTAGGGCACAATCTAACAAACTCCCACTTGCCTAAAGCAATTGCTACAAATCTAAGTCCATCTTCTCAGGTGGGCTTGGATCTGCTCTGGCTCAATGGCTTTGTAGTGGGTCGCCCATTATCTGCTGAGTTGACTCTCTTGACCTACAACTTTCTCAAGGATAATCGCAGATGAGAGGTGAGTATCGCGCTCATGTGCTTGATTTTTGTGAGACCTCGTTGCTCCTTAACAGGGCTATGGCCCATTGTTGTCTAGTAAAGAGGAATGGCATCTGATGGCATACTTCACTGCAGCAACTTCTGTATACAGAAGCCTCCTTTGAGCCTTCATATGATGTACTTTACTTTTATGGTGAAATTGCTATCATAATTCTGCTTTGGAACTTTCCAACTGACAGCCCACCATTGCACAAAACAGACTCAGATGTCACTTTCGATCATCTATATCAGAGACATAATCCAGTCTGTTATCCTGGACTTGAAGTTCTCCTTACCAAAAACAGAACATCATATCCTTAGTCCTTCTCAAGTACTTAAGATACATTTCACAAAAGTCATGTCTTACCTGATTTGACTGATTACTCTTTGTAAACACTCACAGCATGGGCATATTCAGGTCGTGTACATAGCATGGCATACTGAGGCTCCTATTGTGAAGCATAAGGGATCTTACTCATGCGGTTCTAATCTTCCTCAGGTGTGTTGGGATCACATCTCCTTGGAGAGATGAATGCTAATCTGAAAGGGTGTATATATATGTGCCCATGGAAGCCACGAAACTGGCTGACACTTGTAACTACACTCTCAGGGGGCAAAATTTTACATTTTGACTCTATAATAAATAAAATGTATATGTTCCTATAACACCTTGTATTGTGTCTGTGATACATCACTTTGAGGTTAATCTGGTAATGATAATTATATTTGTTCAAGAGATTGAAATCTATAAACAATGAATAATCATTATTAAACTCATAACAAGCTCCCGACCATAGTCATCACACGAGGATGTCGTTGACTTGATCGAGCGTTGTTGTACGATCGCTTCTCTTTAAGTTAGATGAGTCTGGAGTCTATTGGTGGATGACATCCGGGAGCGGAAAGTACAGTGTACTCGGTTAGAAAGCGAGCGGCAGGACTGAGACGTGACCCTCGAGTAGTCATTAGAAGCTACCTTCTCATCAATGACTGCTCGATGCTGCAGAGTGTGTTGGTTCTTGACCTGAGATGCATCGACCAGTTCACCTGAGGTGTTATAGTTTGACTACACCATTACTCGGTCTCCTAGCCATATGGAACCCTGAGGTGTATGTTGGCTATAGCAGTGTTCCCAATTGTAGGAACTGATTGCATCAAAAAGATGGGAGGTCTATCTACCCCTCGTGGTAGAGGAGCAGCCTATGATAACATGAAAATCACAAGTCCTGAAGCCACTGGCTCATGGCAGAGTTGAAATAATTAGAAGACGTTTCTATTTAGATTTTCATATGGACTTGAATCGAATGATCTATATCATATGACAGAGACTAGGGTTGAGGCAGTTTACCTTAACCCTATGCTGATCGGGCTCAAGATAGAAGGAAACTTAATCCACACAGGTATCTCTCTCCC
>QRFJ01000534.1:241104-319519 GCA_006176705.1 Cocos nucifera | reverse complement strand
TTATTTACTATTTTTTTTGATATTATAAGTGTTATAATAACATTGATATAAACAGCAAATAAAAATTATTTAATTTTAATTATCATATGCACCAATATGATTGATGCATGGTTAACTAGTTGTAGATAGTTCTACATAATTGTCTAGATTAGAATTTTTTGATTAGATCAATTTAATCTAATTTTTTAGATATTATGTGATAATATTAGATCTCGAAACATGATATTATGATAATTTGAGATGTAATGCATACAATATGCCATGAATTAGATCTACCTTTATATAATTGAGAAATATATGATAATAGATCTGATATTTGTTTTGTAGTATGAATGTTCTGGATTAACGGCGTTCCTCTTGGCAGTCCGGTTCTATAAGAACGAAGAAGGGTTTAAGGCCCTCTCTTCGCCATTCGATGGGGTGTTCTTTGATATGTGGGGTGCTGCGTGTTCGTCCTTAATCAGAAACCCAAAACTTACTTTTCTGGCAAAACCCTAGATTTGAACCTAGGATTTACCTTGTGCATTATTTTTGTTATGAACCCAACTTAATTAAGAATTTAAGTTTTATGGGAATATCAATTTAGGTTAAATTGAGAATTTTCAGATCTTAAGCACATTTCATAATACTGGAATTCGGGCTTGGGTAAGCTCAATTTAGGTGTATAGCGGTTGATCACAACCGAATCAACGAGTCTGGTTAGTGGATCAACAATGCTTAAATTGACCAGCCTAATAGGGATTTAAGTCTGGGTCATAGATTGAGTCACAATCAAGCAAGACCTAATTTAGGCTCAGAGGTTGAAGTTGGACTTTGTAGGCTATAAACCCAATTGGTTTCTGACTCAACAATTTGGTGCTAAGGCTAAGTTTGGGCCAAACGACGACGAGCTGGTTTTTTATTGGAAGCTAACTTGACCTGAATGCGTTCTTGATACAAGGTCTACCGGCATATTCCTTTCCATCGGTCTCCTTACCTGGCCATATCTGTTTGGACACATTCTAATTTGGAGGTGGTCAATAATCCTGAGCTTGACCTCATGCCACTTACGTACCGCTACTAAATTGTTATGACTAAGCCAAGTTAGTTTAATGAGACTGAATCAATTTCTCCCTAAGAAAAGATTTAAAGTCAAGGTCTTTCCATCCAATTGTTAGCAAGTGCGGAGCCCTTCTGGGCGTTGATTTGTTCTGACTTGGATACAGTGCTCAGTTTGCACGGAAGATGCAACGATGTCTATTAGGGCATTGGATGTCTATGGGCTGGAGGATGAGTGGGCTCTCAATAATTCTGGATACGGTGAGGACCCATTAGAAACCCAGTTCATGCAAATGTGGTCTGACTTAACAAGGGGAGTGATCCAATATTCCGGATATGGTGAGATTCATGAATTAGAGACCAAGTTTGGGTGCACCATGATTATGAGAATCATTGAACAAGAGTTGTTCACTCATTGGCTAACCATCATCCATAACTGTTAGGTGAAGGTTGATGAGTCAGTTTTGGGTGAGAATCGCCACCACCCCACTCAGAAATCATCAATCGCGAGAATTTTCGCATCTCTACAGAGGGAGTGGTAGGGATCCGAGGAAATAGTGGGAGCTAATTTGTTTAAAAATATAATCACCTAAATAAAATGGTCAAGTCAAATTACAGTATCTAACTGATCTTTGACTCTCTACAGGAATATGTTCTCGTCAAACCATGGCACGTATCCTAGACACCACATAAGACTGACGACGCCAATTATAAAGATTGGCTCAGGAACTACAAATTATTTGGGTTTCCGAGAAGTTAACCCTGTTTCGGACCAGGACCCTCCCACATTACCAGCCATCCATCTGTTGGAATAGAGAGCATCTCTGAAAAATGGTTGACGAAGATAATAAGGCCAGATATTTACTGTTGGGCTCGATGTCTGATAGATCCAGCGCCAACATGCAAGTATCGCGGACTCCTCGCAAATGTTGGCTCACCTATAGGAGATTGTTTTGGTGAACAGAGTCGCGCAGCCAAATATCAAGTCACAAAATGACTTTTTAAGGCTAAGATGCGTGATGGGCAGTCAGTCCAAGATCACTGTTGACAATGATCTATGGACATGGAAGAGCTTGAGAAGCTCGGTGTGAAGTTGGACTTGGATCTGTAGAATGATATTATTCTGCAATCCTTGACTGATGCATATGGGCAATTCATCATGAATTACCACATGCATAAACTTCAGATTCCTTGGCCGAGTTTAATGAATATGCTGGTTACCGCTTGAGCTTTCTATGAAAGGTTCTAAGGCTCAGTTCTTGCTATGAATGGACTTCTTCCAAAAGAAAGTCTTATGGAAAGAAAAGAAGTCTGTGAAAAAGCAAAAGATGGAAGGATCAAAGAAGAAGAAGGCAGAATCAAAGAAAAAGGCCGTGGCAAAGAAAAGTGCTTCCATTTGCACACGACGGCCCATTGGAAGCAAACTGCCCATTATCCCTAGCCACTAAAGAACAAGAAGAGGTCCTTCTGGAGGTATGCTCGTTATTGAGTCTAACCTTACGGTTTCTTCTGCATCCAGTTGGGTGCTTGACTCTGGTTCTAGTGCTCATCTGTGCACTTCTATGCAGGGTCTTGAGGATAGCAGGAGGCTGAGGGATGGAGACATGATCCTACGCATCGGTAATGGAGCAAGAGTTGCTGCAGTAGCCGTGGGAACATACCCTCTTGCGATTACCATCTGGTTTAGACTTAGTTTTAAAAGACTGTTATTATGTGCCTGCAGCTAGCAGGAATTTGATTTCTGTTTCATGCTTAGCACAAGAAGGTTATGTGATCACCTTCTTTAAGGACCATTGTAACATTCTTTATGAAAGAAATAAAATTGCAAATGGTTTCCTTGTTAATGGTCTTTATCAGTTGCATATTGATGTACCTATTTTAACTATCGAGCAAAACGTGAATGCCAAACGACCTAGGGATAGTCCAAACGATAGATATCTATGGCACCTGAGATTAGGTCATATAGCAGAAGATAGGATTAACAAATTGGAGAAAAATGGGCTATTGAGTCCATTGACTTTTGAGTCATATCCAACTTGTGAATCTTGTCTTCAAGGCAAAATGACTAAACTCCCTTTTGTTGGACATGGGGAGAGGGCCACAGATCTCCTTGCCCTAGTACATACTGATGTGTGCGGCCCATTTGATGTGCCGGCTAGAGGCAATTTTGTCTACTTCATTACCTTTACCGATGATCTGTCTAGGTATGGGTATGTGTATCTTATGAGACACAAGTCTGAAGCTTTTGAAAAGTTCAAAGAATTCAGACATGAAGTAGAAAAACAAACTGAAAAACCCATTAAGGTTCTTCGATCAGATCGAGGAGGTGAATACCTTAGCCGGGAATTCCTAGACTATCTTAAGGAAAATGGCATAGTCTCTCAATGGACTCCACCAGGAACACCTCAACTCAACGGGGTTTCAGAACGGAGAAATCGGACTCTATTGGATATGGTTCGATCCATGATGAGCTTCACAGACCTCCCTGATTTTCTTTGGGGACATTCATTATTAACTTCAATCTATCTACTGAATAGGGTTCCCTCTAAAACCGTTCCTACCACACCGTATGAGATATGGCACGGTAAGAAACCAAGTCTGAGTCATCTCAGAATTTGGGGTTGTCCGGCTCATGTCAAAAGACAACAAGCGGACAAGTTAGAGTTTAGGTCCTTTAGAGCTCGATTCATAGGATATCCTAAAGAGTCATTAGGATACTATTTCTACATTCCAGAAGACCACAATGTGATTGTGAGTCGACATGCCATCTTTCTTGAAAAATAGTTTATTCAAGATAGCGGCATTGGAAAGCAGATTAAGCTTGATGAGAAAGTCTCACAAGTAGAACGAGCTAAGGACCAAGTGGAACCAAATCAGGTTGAGCCAATAAGAACACTACCTCCTCCACCTCGTAGATCGGAAAGAGTTTTCCGTCCCCCTGAAAGATACTTAGGTATTATTTCAGAGGATGTAGAGGAAATGTTCCTCGTAGGTAATGGTGCTCATGGTGATGATCCCAAAACCTACAACGAGGCGATATCAGATATCGACTCCGAGAAATGGCTTAGAGGCAATGAAGTCAGAAATTGACTCGATGCACTCAAACCAAGTCTGGACCTTGGTAGATCCACCAGAAGGTATAGTACCTATTGGGTGTAAATGGATCTTCAAGAGAAAGATTGGTGCAGATGGGAATGTGGAGACATTCAAGGCTAGACTGGTGGCAAAAGGTTATAGTCAACGCGAAGGCATTGACTATCAGGATACCTTTTTCCCAGTAGCTATGCTAAAATCCATCCGCACATTGCTTGCTGTTGCAGCCTATTTCGATTATGAAATATGGCAAATGGACGTGAAAACGGCATTCCTAAATGGATATCTTGAGGAAGATATCTATATGGAACAGCCGCTAGGTTTCACATCCAGTGATACTGATCACAAGGTTTGCAAGCTGCAAAGGTCCATATATGGACTTAAGCAAGCATCTCGGAGCTGGAACACTCGTTTCAATGATGTGATCAAAAAGTTTGGTTTCATCAAAAATGAAGAGGAACCATGTGTTTTCAAAAGGGTCAGTGGGAGCGCTGTTGTCTTCCTCGTATTGTACGTGGATGACATCCTCCTTATTGGGAATGATATTCCCATGTTGACATCAGTCAAGATGTGGTTGTCCAAGGAATTCTCCATGAAAGACCTAGGTGAAGCATTCTTTATTCTAGGAATTAAGGTCTATAGGGATAGACCGAATAGGATGCTAGGACTTTCACAGAAGATGTACATAGAGGAAGTACTAAAGAGGTTTAGTATGGAAAACTCTAAGAGGGGATTAATACCCTTCAGACATGGTATTCATCTTTCCAAGAAGATGTGCCCCAGCACACCTGAGGAAATAGAACGCATGAGCAAGATCCCTTATGCTTCTGCAATAGGGAGCCTCATGTATGCCATGCTATGTACACGACCTGATATAGCCCATGCTGTGAGTGTCACAAGCAGATATCAGTCAAATCCAGGTGAAGAACACTGGACTTCTGTGAAATGTATCCTTAAGTACTTGAGAAGAACTAAGGATATGATGTTGGTCTTTGGTAACGGAGAACTCCAAGTTCCAGGGATACACAGACTCGGACTTCATGTCCGATATAGATGATCGAAAGTCGACATCTGGAAGTCTGTTTGTGTGCAATGGTGGAGCTGTCAGCTGGAAGAGTTCCAAGCAAACTGTGATAGCAGATTCCACCATGGAAGCAGAATATATAGCTGCATCAGAGGCTGCAAAGGAAGCATTCTGGTACAAGAAGTTTGCTGCAGAAATTGGAGTAATGCCATCAGATGCCATTCCTCTTTACTGCGACAACAATGGCGCCATAGCCCTTGCTAAGGAGCCGAGGTCTCACCAGAAGTCCAAGCACATTGAGCGGCGATATCATCTCATCCGCGATTACCTTGAGAAAGGTTACGTTGAGGTCAAGAGAGTCAACTCCGCAGATAATGTGGCAGACCCACTTACAAAGCCGTTGGGCCAGCAGAAGATCGAAGCCCACCTTGAGAAGATGGGACTTAGACTTGTAGCCAATTGGCTTTAGGACAAGTGGGAGATTGTTAGATATATGTGCCCTAGAAGCCAGAATTGGCTGACACTTGTAATACACTTCTAGGGGCAAAATTATAATTTTGACTATAATTCAATAAAATGGGTTATTTTCTATCACATATGTGTATTTAGTGTCTGTGATACATCCTTTGAGTTAATGGTAATGATAATTCATATTTTCAAGAGTTGAAAATTTAAGACATGAATAATCATTATTAACTCATAAACAGCTCCCGACCATAGGATCATCACGAGGATGGTGATTGATCCGGAAGGTTGGTGTACGATCGCTTCTCTTTAGTAGATGAGTCTTGAGTCTACGGTGTGGAGACACCGGAGCGAGAGTACAGGTACTCGTTAGAGAACGAGGGCACTGAGCGTGACCACCTCGAGTAGTCATTAGGAAGTCTACCTTCTCGTCAATGACTGACTCGATGCTGCAGTAGTGTGTCTGGTTCTTTGACCTGAGATGCATCGGCAGTTCACCTTGAGGGTGTTATAGTTTGACTACACCATTACTCGGTCTCCTAGCCATATGGAACCCTGAGGTGTATGTTGGCTATAGCATGTTCATTGTAGGAACTGGATTGCATCAAGATGGAATCTATCTACCTCGGTGGTAGAGGAGCAGCCCTATGATGATCATGAGAATCAAGTCCAGAAAGCCCATGGCCATGGTAGAGTGAAATAATAGAAAGAGTTTCTATTTAGATTTTCACATTGGACTCGAATCGAATGATTACATCATATGACAGAGACTAGGTTTGACGAGTTCACCTTAACCCTAATCTGATCGGGGCTCAAGATAGAAGAACTTAATCACACAGGTAGCTGCACCAAGAGGTTCGCATTCAGCTCTGATGGGTTGCCACCATATACTGCTAGGTGTCACTGGTGGATTTTGGGAGCAATTAGAATGATTTAGATGATCGATCATTCTAGCTGTTCGAATCAGAAGAGTTCTGATCCATCGAAAGGAGTTTCGATGATGTCTATGATAGAGATCATGACATATCCCATTACCATACAGAACTGAACCTAACTGGGTCACACAAACAAGGGTTTGAATCTGGTGATCATCAATTGAACTGATCTAGTTCAATTGATCTGAATGAGATTCAATTAGGTTCAAGGAAAATCGTGCTAGCACTCGATTGAACCTAACGTTCTTCTTTTACTATCATAAATAAGTTGTCCTGACTGAGCCAAAGGAGTTTGTGCTCAATCAGAGGCCTTCATATGGTCTGACTGGAGGTTGTCCAAGTCAGAATAGGTTGTCTTATTTTGTAAGACATTACCTGCCATTTTTGGTCACCTGCCATTTCTTGTTCTTTGACTTTGGTCAAAAGTCTACCTTTGACTGGTCAAATGTTGACCATTGACACTTTGACTTTTGACCACATGTCATGCACCTATTGGAGAGCTGGTGGGGGCCTGTCCCCCTGCCAGAACCTGGCAAGGAGAAGGGCGCACGCCAACCCTAGGCGTGTGCCCAAGTTGGAGGCGCCTAGGAGTCCTTGTTGGACAAGGACTCCACCTCCCTTTTGGATTCCAATCAGAGTTCTACTAAGAATCCAGTTTGACTGGTCTTAGGCACCCTCTAAGGAGGAATCCAGGGGTCTCTATTCCCAACCAATCAGATTTAGATCTGATTTCACAAAGGGTTGTGATTGGTTGGGAGGAAGAGGAGTTGGATCACAAGCTTAGTCTATAAATAAGACCCTGCGCCCAACTCAGATTCTAATGCAATTCAATTGAGAAACCCCACGCCCCAAGGCTGCCTCTCCCCTCCTTCTCCATGCCATAGTCTCTTCTCCCCTTGCTCTCCACGTCCAAAAGAGTTTTGGATTTTGGTTGGTGCGTTCCAGATCAAAAGAAAGGCGATCAAAAGAAGAAGGCTGCACTGCTGCAAAGGACGACTGCTGATCTTCAAAAGGAGTTTTGAAGATCCTCCAGATCAGATCCAGATCTAATTTTTGGAGACGTGATAGAGAAGAAGAGGATCTCTAGATCCAATCCGAGTGGATACCAGTAGAGGCCAGGCGCTTGCGTGGCTAGATCCAGAACCTTCCGCTGCTCCCAGGATCATCTCCAGGATAATAGGATTACCCAAATCAGGTAAATTAAATTTGATTTAATTTATCTTATTTTATTTTATTTATTAAAATAATAAGAATCAGATCTGAAATATATCAAGATCTGATTGGAATCAAGAGAAAATTTTTTGAAATATATCTCTTGATCTGATCAGATCTGGACGAACCTGGACCGGGAACTCAGGATTTCCCTTCAAAAGGCACCAATTCTCTCTTAGAGTTTTCCATGCTAAACCTCATTAGCACCTCCTCTATGTACATCTTCTGTGAGAGACCCAGCATCCTATTTGGTTTATCTCTATAGATCTTAATTACTAGAATAAAGGATGCCTTTCCTAGGTCTTTCATGGAGAATTCTTTAGATAACCACATTTTGATTATAGTCAACATGAAAATATCATTCCCAATCAGAAGAATATCATCCACGTACAGTACGAGAAAGATAACAGTGCTTTCACGAATCTTTTTAAAAACATGGGACTCCTCTTAATTCTTGATGAATCCAAATGATTTGATCACATCATTGAAACGAGCATTCTAGCTCCGAGATGCTTGCTTAAATCCATATATGGATCTATGCAGCTTGCAGACCTTGTGATAGTATCATTGGATGTAAAACCCAGCAGCTATTCCATATAGATATCTTTCTCAAGATATTCATTTAGGAATGTCATTTTCAATTCATTTGCCAAATTTTTTAATCAAAATAGACTGCAACAACAAGCAATGTGTGGAGGGATTTGAGCATGGCTACTGGTGAAAAAGTATCCTAATAGTCAATGCCTTCGTGCTGACTATATTCTTTTGCTATGAGCCTTACTTTAAATGTCTCTACATTTCCATCAGCACCTATCTTTCTCTTGAAGATCCTTTTACATCTAATAGGTAATATACCTTCAGATGAATCTACCAAGATTCAGACTTGGTTTGAGCGCATTGAGTTAATCTCTGACTTCATTACCTCTAACCATTTTTGGGAGTCAATATCTGATATTGTCTCATCATAGGTTTTGGAATCATCACCATGAACCCCTTTTTCTATGAGAAACATTTTCTCTACATCATCTGAAATAGTACCTAAGTACCTTTCAAGGGGACAGAAAATCCTTTCTGATCTACGATGTGGATGAGATAGTGATTGAACTGGCTCAATCTGATTGATTGGGTTTTATAGGTTTCTTAGCTTGTGGCTCTTTGGAGACTTTCTCCTCAAGCCTAATCTATCTTTCGATGCCATTATCTTGAATAAACTATTTTTAAGAAAGATGGCATGTCGACTCACAATCATATTATGATCTTTCGGGAGATAGAAAAAATATCCTAATGACTCTTTAGGATATCCAATAAATCAAGCTCTAAAGGACCTCAACTCTAATTTATCCACCTATTGTCTCTTGACATGGGCCGAACAATCCCAAATTCTGAGATGACTCAGACTTGATTTCTTACCATGCCATATATCATATGATGTAGTAGGAATGATTTTAGATGGAATCCTATTCAATAGATATATAGCGGTGAACAGACTATGTTCCCAAAGAAACTCAAGAAGGTCCGTGAAGCTCATCATAGATCGAACCATATCTCATAGGGTCCGATTTCTCTATTCTAAAACTCCATTGAGTTAAGGTGTTCCAAGTGGAGTCCATTATGAGACTATGCCATTATCCTTAAGATAGTCTAGAAATTTTTGACTAAGGTATTTGCCTCCTCGATCTGATCGAAGAATCTTAATAAGTTTTTCTATTTATTTTTCTACTTCTAGTCTGAATTTTTTAAACTTTTCAAAAGCTTCAGACTTGTGTCGCATCAAATATACATACCCGTACTAAGATAAATTATCGATAAAGATGATGAAGTAGATATAATTGCTCCTGACTGGCACATCAAATGGGCCGCATACATCAGTATGTACTAAGGCAAGCAATTCTGTAGCCCTTTTCTCATGTCCAACAAAAGAAAGCTTGGTCATTTTGCCTTGAAGGCATAATTCACAAATTGGATATGACTTAAAAGTCAATAAACTCAATAGCCCAAATTTTTTTAATTTGTTAACCCTGTCTTCAGCTATATGACCTAGCCTAAGGTGCCAAAGATACCTATCGTTTAGACTATCCCTAGGTTGCTTTGATCCTATGGCATTCATGTTTTGCTCAATATTAAAAATAGAAATATTAATATGTAATTGATAGAGACCATTTATAAGAAAATCACTTACAGTTTTATTTCTTTCATAAAGAATATTATAATGATCCTTAATAAAATAAATTACATAACCTTCCAGTGCTAAACATGAAACATAAATTAAATTTATGCTTACTGTAGGCAAATAAAAATAGTTCCTAAGTATTGAGTCTAATCCTAATGATAATCGTAGAGGATAGGTTTTCACGACCACATCAACAACTCTTGCTCCATTTTTGAAGCATAGGATCATTTCATCATCCCTCGGTCTTCTACTATCCTCAAGATCCTACATAAAAGTGCACAAGTGAGCACTAGAACCAGAGTCAAGCATCCAACTAGATGCAAAAGAAATCGTAAGATTAGATTCTATAATGAGCATACCTCTAGAAGGACCTGCCTCCTTCTTATTCTTCAGGCTGGTCAGGTAAAGAGGGCAGCTCTACTTTCAATGGCCATCAATGTTGCAATGAAAATATTTTTCTTTGTCAGTAGTCTTCTTCTTCGACTCTGCCTTCTTCTTCTCACCATACACCTTCTGCTTCTTTGCAGACTTCTTCTTCTTTCTAAAAGACATTCTCTAGAAAGAAGTCCACTCAACAGCAAGTACTGAGCCTTTAGAACTTTTCATAGAAAGCTCAGTAGTAACCAATATATTCATGAGCTCAGCCAAGGTATTCTGAAGTTTATGTATATGCTAGTTCATAATGAACTATCCATATGCATCAGTCAAGAACTACAAAATTATGTCAGTCTGTAGATCCTGATCTAACTTGACACCGAGCTTCTCAAGCTCTTCTAAGTTCTTGATCATCATAAGATAATGATCTTGAACTGACTATCCATCATGCATTTGAGCCTTAAAAAGTCTTTTAGTGACTTGATATTTGACTGCATGACTCTATTCATCAAACAACTCTTGCAGGTGAGCCAACATTTGGTAGCTAGTCTTAATGTCTTCATGTTGGTATTGGAGCTCATCAGACATCGAGTCCAACATGTAATACCTGACTTTATTATCTTCATCCATCCACATCATGAGAGATGCTCTCTGATCAGCAAATGGATGGACTAGTAAGGTAGGAGGATCCTGTTCCAATACATGAGTTTGTTAGATATATGTGCCCTAGAAGCCAGAATTGGCTGACACTTGTAATACACTTCTAGGGGTAAAATTTTAATTATGACTATAATAAATAAAATGGATTATTTTCTATCACATATGTGTATTTAGTGTCTGTGATACATCCTTTGAGTTAATGGTAATGATAATTCATATTTTCAATAGTTGAAAATTTAAGACATGAATAATCATTATTAACTCAAAAAATGCTCCCGACCATAGGATCATCATGAGGATGGTGATTGATCAAGAAGGTTGGTGTACAATCACTTCTCTTTAGTAGATGAGTCTTAAGTCTACAGTGTGGAGACACCGGAGCGAGAGTATAGGTACTCGTTAGAGAACGAGGGCACTGAGCGTGACCACCTCGAGTAGTCATTAGGGAGTCTACCTTCTCGTCAATGACTGACTCGATGCTGCAGTAGTGTGTCTGGTTCTTTGACCTGAGGTGCATCGGACAGTTCACCTTGAGGGTGTTATAGTTTGACTACACCATTACTCGGATCTCCTAGCCATATGGAACCCTGAGGTGTATGTTGGCTATAGCATGTTCATTGTAGGAACTGGATTGCATCAAGATGGAATCTATCTACCTCGGTGGTAGAGGAGCAGCCCTATGATGATCATGAGAATCAAGTCCAGAAGCCCATGGCCATGGCAGAGTGAAATAATAGAAAGAGTTTCTATTTAGATTTTCACATTGGACTCGAATCGAATGATTACATCATATGACAGAGACTAGGGTTTGACGAGTTTCACCTTAACCCTAATCTGATCGGGGCTCAAGATAGAAGAACTTAATCACACAGGTAGCTGCACCAAGAGGTTCGCATTCAGCTCTGATGGGTTGCCACCATATACTGCTAGGTGTCACTGGTGGATTTTGGGAGCAATTAGAATGATTTAGATGATCGATCATTCTAGCTGTTCGAATCAGAAGAGTTCTGATCCATCGAAAGGAGTTTCGATGATGTCGATGATAGAGATCATGACATATCCCATTACCATACAGAACTGAACCTAACTGGGTCACACAAACAAGGGTTTGAATCTGGTGATCATCAATTGAACTGATCTAGTTCAATTGATCTGAATGAGATTCAATTAGGTTCAAGGAAATCGTGCTAGCACTCGATTGAACCTAACGTTCTTCTTTTACTATCATAAATAAGTTGTCCTGACTGAGCCAAAGGAGTTTGTGCTCAATCAGAGGCCTTCATATGGTCTGACTGGAGGTTGTCCAAGTCAGAAAAGGTTGTCTTATTTTGTAAGACATTACCTGCCATTTTTGGTCACCTGCCATTTCTTGTTCTTTGACTTTGGTCAAAAGTCTACCTTTGACTGGTCAAATGTTGACCATTGACACTTTGACTTTTGACCACATGTCATGCACCTATTGGAGAGCTGGTGGGGGCCTGTCCCCCTGCCAGAACCTGGCAAGGAAGAGGGCGCACGCCACCCTTGGCGTGTGCCCAAGTTGGAGGCGCCTAGGAGTCCCTGTTGGACAGGGACTCCATCTCCTTTTTGGATTCCAATTAGAGTTCTCCTAAGAACCAACTTTGACTGGTCTTAGGCACCCTCTAAGGAGGAATCCAGGGGACTCTATTTCCACCAATCAGATTTAGATCTGATTTCACAAAGAGTTGTGATTGGTTGGGAAGAAGAGAAGTTGGATCACAGACAGTCTATAAATAAGACCCTGCGCCCAACCTAGATTATGATTGGAAGTGATTGAAAGGAATCACAATTCCCCATGCCCCAAGGCTGCCTCTCCCCTCCTTCCTCCATGCCAAACCACTCTTCTCCCCTTCCTCTCCACGTCCAAAAGGAGTTTTGGGCTTTGGTTGGTGCGATTCAGATCAAAGAAAGGCGATCAAAAGCTAGAAGGCTGCGCTGCTGCAAAGGACGACTGCTGATCTTCAAAAGGAGTTTTGAAGATCCTCCAGATCAGATCCAGATCTGATTTTTGGAGATGTGATAGAGAAGAAGAGGATCTCCTAGATCCAAGCCTGAGTGGATACCGGTAGAGGCCAGGCGCTTGCGTGGCTAGATCCAGAACCTTCCGCTGCAATACAGGATCATCAACAGGGTAATAGGATTACCCAAATCAAGGTAAATTAAATTTGATTTAATTTATCTTAATTTTATTTTATTTATTAAAATAATAAGAATCAGATCTAAAATATCAAGATCTGATTCTAGATCAAAGAGAAAAAATTTTTGAAATATATCTCTTGATCTGATCAGATCTGAACGAACCTGGACCGGAAAAATCAGGATTTTTCCTTCAACTGGTATCAGAGCCATGGTTCTAAAAGTATTTAGATCTGATTTTAAATTTATTTTAATTAGAAAATAAAGTGATTTTAGATGTCACATGAGATGTGATCAGATCTAAAATCAGAAAAAATTAAAATTAAATGATTTGGATCTAAGATTAGAAAGATATGCATGACTAGTTCTAAAATAGAATAGTTCTATAGAATAGTCTTGCATGTTTTGATTTAATCTGATTAAATCATATTTTAGATCTATTTATTTACTATTTTTTGATATTATATAGTGTTATAATAACATCTAAAAAATAGTAAATAAAAATTATTTAATTTTAAATATCATATGAGATATGATTGATGCATGTCTAGACTAGTTGTAGAATAGTTCTACATAATTGTCTAGATTAGAATTTATTTTGATTAGATCAATTTAAATCTAATTTTTTAGATTATTATGAGATAATTTAGATCTGAAAATATGCATGATTCGATACATGAGATGTATGCAAAATATGCCATGATTAGATCTAATTTGTATATGAGATATATGATATAGATCTAAAACTGTTTTGTAGTATTGCATGTTCCTGATTAAGGCGTTCCTCTTGGCCGTCCGGTCATAAGAATGAAGAAGGATTTAAAGGCCCTCTCTTCCCATTCGATGGGGTGTTCTTATGATGTGTAGGGGTGCTGCGTGTTCGTCCTTAATCAGAAATCCAAAACTTACTTTCTGCAAAAACCCTAGATCCTGAAACCCTAGGATTTATTGTGCATATTTTGTTTATGAACCCTACTTAATTAAGAATTAAGATTATGGAATATTAATTAGGTCTAAAATTGAGAATTTCAGATCTAAGACATATTCATAATACTGGGTTCGGGCTTGGGTAGCTCAATTAGGTCTAAGCGGTTGATCAAACCGAATCAAGAGTTGGTTAGATGGGATCAACAATGCTTAAATTGACCAGCCTAATAGGATTAAGTCTGGGTCAAGATCGAGTCACGATCAAGCAAGACCTAATTAGGCTCAGAGGTTAGAGTCTGGATTGTAGGCTAACCCAATTGGTTCTGACTCAACAATTTGGTGTCTAAGGTAAGTTTGGCACAGACGACCGACTGGATTTTTAATTGGAAGCTACTCGACCTGAATGCATTCTTGTACGAGTTAATGGCATATTCCTTCCACCGGTCTCACTTACCTGGCCATATCTGTTGACACAGTTCTGATCTGAGGTGGTCAATAATCCGAGCTAACCCATGCCACTAGGTTAGTCATAATTGTTATGACTAATGCCAAGTCTAGTTTAATGAGACCTGAATCAATTCTCCCTAAGAAAAGATTAAGTCTGAGGTCTTCCACCATTGTAGATGTGCGGGCCCTTCCCGGGGTTGATTGTTCTCGGCTGGATACAGTGGCTCAGTTGCACCGGGAAGATGCAACCATGTCTATTAGGCATTGGATGCTATGGGCTGGAGGATGAGTTGGGCTCAATATTTTGGATACGGTGAGAGACTCAATTAGGAACCCAGTCTATGCAAATGGTGGGTCTGACTTAACTAAGGAGTGGATCAATATTCCGGATACGGTGAGATTCATGAATTAGAGACCAAGTTTGGGTGCACCATGATTAGAGAATCATTGAACAAGAGTTGTTCACTCATTGGCTAACCCATCACCAATAACTGTTAGGTGAGGTGATGAGTCAGTTGGTGAGACCGCACCACCCACTAGAAATCATTAATCATGGAGATTTTTGCATCTCTACAGAGGGAGTGTAGGGATCCGAGAAAATAGTGGGAGCTAATTTGTTTAAAAATAAAATTCCCTAAACAAATTGGTCAAGTCAAAATTACAGTATCTAACTAGAATCTTTGACTCTCTACAGGAAAAATGTCTGCGTCCAACCCATTGGCACGTATCCTGGACACACATAGACTGACTGGACCCAATTATAAAGATTGGCTCAGGAACTACAAAATTATTTTGGGTTCAGAGAAGTTAACCCATGTTTTGGACCAGGACCCTCCCACCTTACCAGCCCGTCCATCCACTGAACAGAGAGCGTCTCTGGAAAAATGGATTAGACGAAGATAATAAGGCCAGATATTACATGTTGGGCTCGATGTCTGATGAGCTCCAGCGCCAACATGAAGATATCGGGACTGCTCGCCAAATGTTGGCTCACCTGCAGGAGATGTTTGGTGAACAGAGTCGCGCAGCCAAATATCAAGTCACGAAAATGACTTTTTAAGGCTAAGATGCGTGATGGGCAGTCAGTCCAAGATCACTGTCTGACAATGATCAAGGACATGGAAGAGCTTGAGAAGCTCGGTGTGAAGTTGGACTTGGATCTGCAGAACGATATTATTCTGCAATCCTTGACTGATGCATATGGGCAATTCATCATGAATTACCACATGCATAAACTTCAAAATTCCTTGGCCGAATTAATGAATATGCTGGTTACCGCTGAGCTTTCTATGAAAGGTTCTAAAGGCTCAGTTCTTGCTATGGAACGGACTTCTTCCAAAAGAAAGTCTTATGGAAAGAAAAAGAAGTCTGTGAAAAAGCAAAAGGTGGAAGGATCAAAGAAGAAGAAGGCAGAACCGAAGAAAAAGGCCGATGGTCAAAGGAAAGTGTTTCCATTGCAACAGCGACGGCCATTGGAAGCGGAACTGCCCTACTTACCTGGCCACCCTGAAGAACAAGAAGGAAGGTCCTTCTGGAGGTATGCTCGTTATTGAGTCTAACCTTACGGTTTCTTCTGCATCCAGTTGGGTGCTTGACTCTGGTTCTAGTGCTCATCTGTGCACTTCCATGCAGGGTCTTGAGGATAGCAGGAGGCTGAGGGATGGAGACATGATCCTACGCATCGGTAATGGAGCAAGAGTTGCTGCAGTAGCCGTGGGAACATACCCTCTTCGATTACCATCTGGTTTAGACTTAGTTTTGAAAGACTGTTATTATGTGCCTGCAGCTAGCAGGAATTTGATTTCTGTTTCATGCTTAGCACAAGAAGGTTATGTGATTCACCTTCTTTAAGGACCATTGTAACATTCTTTATGAAAGAAATAAAATTGCAAATGGTTTCCTTATTAATGGTCTTTATCAGCTACATATTGATGTACCTATTTCTAACTATCGAGCAAAACGTGAATGCCAAACGACCTAGGGATAGTCCAAACGATAGATATCTATGGCACCTGAGATTAGGTCATATAGCAGAAGATAGGATCAACAAATTGGAGAAAAATGGGCTATTGAGTCCATTGACTTTTGAGTCATATCCAACTTGTGAATCTTGTCTTCAAGGCAAAATGACTAAACTCCCTTTTGTTGGACATGGGGAGAGGGCCACAGATCTCCTTGCCCTAGTACATACTGATGTGTGCGGCCCATTTGATGTGCCGGCTAGAGGCAATTTTGTCTACTTCATTACCTTTACCGATGATCTGTCTAGGTATGGGTATGTGTATCTTATGAGACACAAGTCTGAAGCTTTTGAAAAGTTCAAAGAATTCAGACATGAAGTAGAAAAAACAAACTGGAAAAACCCATTAAGGTTCTTCGATCAGATCGAGGAGGTGAATACCTTAGCCGGGAAATTCCTAGACTATCTTAAGGAAAATGGCATAGTCTCTCAATGGACTCCACCAGGAACACCTCAACTCAACGGGGTTTCAGAATGGAGAAATCGGACTCTATTGGATATGGTTCGATCCATGATGAGCTTCACAGACCTCCCTGATTTTCTTTGGGGACATTCATTGTTAACTTCAATTTATCTACTGAATAGGGTTCCCTCTAAAACCGTTCCTACCACACCGTATGAGATATGGCACGGTAAGAAACCAAGTCTGAGTCATCTCAGAATTTGGGGTTGTCCGGCTCATGTCAAAAGACAACAAGCGGACAAGTTAGAGTTTAGGTCCTTTAGAGCTCGATTCATAGGATATCCTAAAGAGTCATTAGGATACTATTTCTACATTCCAGAAGACCACAATGTGATTGTGAGTCGACATGCCATCTTTCTTGAAAAATAGTTTATTCAAGATAGCGGCATTGGAAAGCAGATTAAGCTTGATGAGAAAGTCTCACAAGTACAACGAGCTAAGGACCAATTGGAACCAAATCAGGTTGAGCCAATAAGAACACTACCTCCTCCACCTCGTAGATCGGAAAGAGTTTTCCGTCCCCCTGAAAGATACTTAGGTATTATTTCAGAGGAAGTAGAGGAAATGTTCCTCATAGGTAATGGTGCTCATGGTGATGATCCCAAAACCTACAACGAGGCGATATCAGATATCGACTCCGAGAAATGGCTAGAGGCAATGCAGTCAGAAATTGACTCGATGCACTCAAACCAAGTCTGGACCTTGGTAGATCCACCAGAAGGTATAGTACCTATTGGGTGTAAATGGATCTTCAAGAGAAAGATTGGTGCAGATGGGAATGTGGAGACATTCAAGGCTAGACTAGTGGCAAAAGGTTATAGTCAACGCGAAGGCATTGACTATCAGGATACCTTTTCCCAGTAGCTATGCTAAAATCCATCCGCACATTGCTTGCCGTTGCAGCCTATTTCGATTATGAAATATGGCAAATGGACGTGAAAAAACGGCATTCTTAAATGGATATCTTGAGGAAGATATCTATATGGAACAGCCGCTAGGTTTCACATCCAGTGATACTGATCACAAGGTTTGCAAGCTGCAAAGGTCCATATATGGACTTAAGCAAGCATCTCGGAGCTGGAACACTCATTTCAATGATGTGATCAAAAAGTTTGGTTTCATCAAAAATGAAGAGGAACCATGTGTTTTCAAAAAGGTCAGTGGGAGCGCTGTTGTCTTCCTCGTATTGTACGTGGATGACATCCTCCTTATTGGGAATGATATTCCCATGTTGACAATCAGTCAAATTATGGTTGTCCAAGGAATTCTCCATGAAAGACCTAGGTGAAGCATTCCTTTATTCTAGGAATTAAGGTCTATAGGGATAGACCGAATAGGATGCTAGGACTTTCACAGAAGATGTACATAGAGGAAAGTACTAAAGAGGTTTAGTATGGAAAACTCTAAGAGGGGATTAATACCCTTCAGACATGGTATTCATCTTTCCAAGAAGATGTGCCCCAGCACACCTGAGGAAATAGAACGCATGAGCAAGATCCCTTATGCTTCTGCAATAGGGAGCCTCATGTATGCCATGCTATGTACACGACCTGATATAGCCCATGCTGTGAGTGTCACAAGCAGATATCAGTCAAATCCAGGTGAAGAACACTGGACTTCTGTGAAATGTATCCTTAAGTACTTGAGAAGAACTAAGGATATGATGTTGGTCTTTGGTAATGGAGAACTCCAAGTCCAGGGATACACAGACTCGGATTTCATGTCCGATATAGATGATCGAAAGTCGACATCTGGGAGTCTGTTTGTGTGCAATGGTGGTGCTGTCAGCTGGAAGAGTTCCAAGCAAATGTGATAGCAGATTCCACCATGGAAGCAGAATATATCGCTGCATCAGAGGCTGCGAAGGAAGCATTCTGGTACAAGAAGTTTGCTGCAGAAATTGGAGTAATGCCATCAGATGCCATTCCTCTATACTGCGACAACAATGGCGCCATAGCCCTTGCTAAGGAGCCGAGGTCTCACCAGAAATCCAAGCACATTGAGCGGCGATACCACCTCATCCGCGATTACCTCGAGAAGGGTTACGTCGAGGTCAAGAGAGTCAACTCCACAGATAATGTGGCAGACCCACTTACAAAGCCGTTGGGCCAGCAGAAGATCGAAGCCCACCTTGAGAAGATGGGACTTAGACTTGTAGCCAATTGGCTTTAGGACAAGTGGGAGATTGTTAGATATATGTGCCCTAGAAGCCAGAATTGGCTGACACTTGTAATACACTTCTAGGGGCAAAATTATAATTTTGACTATAATCAATAAAATGGGTTATTTTCTATCACATATGTGTATTTAGTGTCTGTGATACATCCTTTGAGTTAATGGTAATGATAATTCATATTTTCAAGAGTTGAAAATTTAAGACATGAATAATCATTATTAACTCATAAAATGCTCCCGACCATAGGATCATCACGAGGATGGTGATTGATCCGGAAGGTTGGTGTACAATCGCTTCTCTTTAGTAGATGAGTCTTGAGTCTACGGTGTGGAGACACCGGAGCGAGAGTACAGGTACTCGTTAGAGAACGAGGGCACTGAGCGTGACCACCTCGAGTAGTCATTAGGGAAGTCTACCTTCTCGTCAATGACTGACTCGATGCTGCAGTAGTGTGTCTGGTTCTTTGACCTGAGGTGCATCGGCAGTTCACCTTGAGGGTGTTATAGTTTGACTACACCATTACTCGGTCTCCTAGCCATATGGAACCCTGAGGTGTATGTTGGCTATAGCATGTTCATTGTAGGAACTGGATTGCATCAAGATGGAATCTATCTACCTCGGTGGTAGAGGAGCAGCCCTATGATGATCATGAGAATCAAGTCCAGAAGCCCATGGCCATGGCAGAGTGAAATAATAGAAAGAGTTTCTATTTAGATTTTCACATTCGGACTCGAATCGAATGATTACATCATATGACAGAGACTAGGGTTTGACGAGTTCACCTTAACCCTAATCTGATCGGGGCTCAAGATAGAAGAACTTAATCACACAGGTAGCTGCACCAAGAGGTTCGCATTCAGCTCTGATGGGTTGCCACCATATACTGCTAGGTGTCACTGGTGGATTTTGGGAGCAATTAGAATGATTTAGATGATCGATCATTCTAGCTGTTCGAATCAGAAGAGTTCTGATCCATCGAAAGGAGTTTCGATGATGTCGATGATAGAGATCATGACATATCCCATTACCATACAGAACTGAACCTAACTGGGTCACACAAACAAGGGTTTGAATCTGGTGATCATCAATTGAACTGATCTAGTTCAATTGATCTGAATGAGATTCAATTAGGTTCAAGGAAATCGTGCTAGCACTCGATTGAACCTAACGTTCTTCTTTTACTATCATAAATAAGTTGTCCTGACTGAGCCAAAGGAGTTTGTGCTCAATCAGAGGCCTTCATATGGTCTGACTGGAGGTTGTCCAAGTCAGAAAAGGTTGTCTTATTTTGTAAGACATTACCTGCCATTTTTGGTCACCTGCCATTTCTTGTTCTTTGACTTTGGTCAAAAGTCTACCTTTGACTGGTCAAATGTTGACCATTGACACTTTGACTTTTGACCACATGTCATGCACCTATTGGAGAGCTGGTGGGGGCCTGTCCCCCTGCCAGAACCTGGCAAGGAAGAGGGCGCACGCCACCCTTGGCGTGTGCCCAAGTTGGAGGCGCCTAGGAGTCCTTGTTGGACAAGGGACTCCATCTCCTTTTTGGATTCCAATTAGAGTTCTCCTAAGAACCAACTTTGACTGGTCTTAGGCACCCTCTAAGGAGGAATCCAGGGGACTCTATTCCCACCAATCAGATTTAGATCTGATTTCACAAAGGGTTGTGATTGGTTGGGAAGAAGAGGAGTTGGATCACAGCTAGTCTATAAATAAGACCCTGCGCCCAACTCAGATTATGATTGGAAGTGATTGAAAGGAATCACAATTCCCATGCCCCAAGGCTGCCTCTCCCCTCTTCCTCCATGCCAAACCACCTTCTCCCCTTCCTCTCCACATCCAAAAGGAGTTTTGGAATTTTGGTTGGTGCGATTCAGATCAAAGAAAGGCGACTGAAAGCTAGAAGGCTGCACTGCTGCAAAGGACGACTGCTGATCTTCAAAAGGAGTTTTGAAGATCCTCCAGATCAGATCCAGATCTAATTTTTGGAGACATGATAGAGAAGAAGAGGATCTCCAGATCTAGCCTGAGTGGATACCGATAGAGGCCAGGCACTTGCGTGGCTAGATCCAGAACCTTCCGCTGCATACAGGATCATCAACGGGTAATAGGATTACCCATATCAAGGTAAATTAAATTTAATTTAATTTATTTAGATTTTATTTTATTTTTAAAATAATAATAATCAGATCTAAAACATCTTAGATCTAATCTAGATCAAAGAAAAAAAATTTTGAAATATATCCCTTGATCTGATCAGATCTGAACGAACCTGATCCGAAAAATCAGGATTTTTCTTGAGAGTTAACTTCTTAGAATCCAAAATAATTTTGAAGTTTTAGAGCCAATCCTTGTAGTTGGATTCGGTCAGTTTATGGGTGTCCAAGATATGGGCTAGTGGGTTGGATGTAGACATTTTCCTATAGAGAGTCAAAGTTTTTAGTTAAATTTTATAATTAGACTTAAATAATTTATTTAAAAATTTTATTTTTAAATAAATAAGGCTTCCACTATTTACTCAGATTCCTACACTTTCTTGGTAGAGATATAAAAATCTTCATAATTATAGATTTCTAGTAGGTGGCGTGGTCCCACCAACTGACTTACCATCTCATCTAACAGTTATTGATGATGGGTCAATCAATGAGTAGATAACGCTTATCCAATGATTTTTTAATCATGGTGCATCCAAACTTGATCTCTAATTCATGAATCTCACCATATCCAAAATATTGATCCACTCCTTAGTTAAGTTAGAGCCACCATTTGCACAGATTGGATTCCTAATTGGGTCCCTCATTGTATCCAAAATTTTGAGCCTAACCCATCCTCCAACCTATAGCATCCAATGCCTAATAGACATGATTGTATCTTTCTAGTGCAACTGAACCACCGTGTCCAGTCGAGAACAATCAACCCTAAGAAGGGTCCATACATCTACAATGGTGGAAGACCTTAGACTTAATATTTTCTTAGGAAGATTTAATTTAGGTCTCTTTAAACTTGACTCGACTTAGTCATAACAATTATGACTTACCTAGATGGCATGGGTTGGCTCAAATTGTTAGTCACCTCAAATCAGAATAGGATTGACACAAATGGCCAGGTAAGTGAGATTGGTAGAAGGGATATGCCACTAACTTGATAAGAACGCATTTAGGTCGACTAGCTCCCAATTAAAAATCAATCAGTCATATCTGCCAAACTTACCTTAGACACCAAATTATCGAATCAGAACCAATTGGGTTAGCCTACAATCCAGGCTTGAACCATGGAGCCAAATTAGGTCTTGATTTGATCGAGTCACATCTCAATGTGATTCGATCTTGATCCAGACTTAATCCTATTAGGTTGGTCAAATCTAAGCTTTCTTTGATACCACCTAACCACCTCTTAATTCAGTTTGATCAATCGGTAGACCTAATTAAGCTATCCAAGTCTGATCCCAATTTTATTTATTTATCTTAGATCTAAAAATTCATAATTTTAGATCTAATTAATTTTATAATATTAATTCTTAATTAAATTTTGGGTTCATGAATAAAATATATAATAGAAATCCTAGGATTTCAGGATCTAGAATTTTTGCAGAAAAATAAGTTTTGATTTTTGATTAAGGACAAACGCGCAGCACCCCTACACGCCATAAGAATACCTCATCAAATGAAAGGAGATGGCCTTTAAACCCTACTTTATTCTTATGATCAGATGGCCATGGGGAACTCCTTAATCAAAAATATAATTTTTCACTACAAGACTAGTTAGATCATATATCACATATAAAATGATCTAACTAATACATGTCCTGCATACATCTCATGTATCATCAATATGCATACTTTCAGATCTAAAACATTACATATTAAATCTAAAAAATAAAATTTTAAATTTTATCATATCAAAATTAAAACTATTCTAGACATCTTACAGAACTATTCTATGACTAATCCAAGCATGCATCTTTCATATGTCATATGAATAAATCAAAAATTAAAAACTTTATTTTCTAGTTTTAGATCTGATTACAATAATTTTAACATCAAAAAAATAAAAATTAAATAGATCTAAAATCATATTTAATCAAATTAAATACATGATCATACTGGACTATACATAGAACTATTCTATACCTAGTCTAGTCATGTATCTCATACATATTAGATCTAAATTATTTAACTTTTAATTTTCTAATTTTAAATCTTATCATATCTGATGTGACATCTAAAATCTTTTAATGTTAGATTATAAATAAAAATAAAATCAGCTCTAAGATAGATATAAAAAATTGCTAACCTGGCTCTGATACCAGTTGAAGAAAAAACACTATTTTCTACTGTAAGATCGTGTAGATCTGATCAAATCTGAGAAAGATTTTTCTAAAAATTCTTAAATAATCTGATCAAATTTAATAATTCTCAAATATAATCATAGTGATCTGATATTAAAAATTAAAAATTAAAATTAAATTAGATTTAATTTAAGTATTTGATTGGGTAATCTAATTATCCTACAATGATCCTGTTGATTCCTGAAGTTCCGGAAGGAGCCATGCATGCACCTGACCTCTACCGATATCCACTTGGGTAGAATCTAAATGTCTTCTCCTCATGAACCTTTCTTCCAAATATTAGATTTAGATCTGATATGAAGAACCTTTAAAACTATTTCTGAAGGCATCCTGTCCGTGACAAGAACACTGTCGCGTAGATCCTGAATATTATACCAAAAACCATGGACCTTATTCTCAAATTTATGCCTAACATTTTAGACTTGTAGAAGAGAAGAAGAGAGAGGTGTGGGATATTAGGGATGGTAGACTTTGGGTATGGAAAATTATTTCTTGTGTTGAATGCACTTTGACATGGGAAAGGCTTTTATGTCCAACACCTACTTAGAGTCCCTTTTAACCAAAATAACTTATTTATTTAATTATTAGGACTCTAGGACTTATTCTCCATGAAAAAACATCAGATCTCATCTATTTTTTTCTCCAAAAATGATTCTAAAAGGTGTCAGCATGAGTAGATAAGAAAGAGTCCATTGCACCTAGGACTCTTTCCTCAAGAGTTTGATCCAAATAAAAATCTATCATAACTTAGTCAAGACACCTCCAAAAATTACAAAATTTGGTACACCTAATGCATAACTAGTTCTCTATCACATAACCAAAAATTAGATCAAAATAATTTTTAAAAAAGTTTCTAAAAGCATTTGATCAGGTGACCCTCGATTCTCTCAAATAGGTTAACTTTTGACTATAGTCCAATTTGACTATGAATGGATTCAATTTATATATAGAATCTGATCTAGACATATTTTAGTTAGATAAAAATAACCCTATTCTAAATATAAGAATGTGTCAAATCAAATTTAACTCAGTTGTGATAAATCAAAAAGATTTCAGAAGGAGAAAGTCAGGCTCAATCATGTGCTAGCATGATTACCTTGAACCTGATTGGATTTGATCCAAATCAATCAAATTGGCTTAGCAAAATTGATGACATCTAGATCCAAACCCTTGTTTGTGTGATCCAATTAGATTCAATTTTTTATGGTAATGAGATACGTCGCGATCTCCATCATCTCCATCATCGAAATACCTTTCGATAGATCAGAACTTTTCTGATTCATATAATTAGAATGATTGATCATCAAAATCATCCTAATTGCTCCCAAAATCCATCAGTGATACCTAGCAGTATATGATGGTAACCCATCAAAACTAAAAATGAACCTCTCCATATAGTTACCAGTGTGATTGGGTTCTTCTATCTTGAGCCCCGAGAAGATTAGGGTTAAGATACACATGTCAAACCCAATGTCCATCATATGAATTAGTCATTCGATTTGAGTTCAATGTGAAATCTTAATAGAAACTCTTTCTATTATCTTCACTCTACCATGGCCATGGGCTTATGGACTCAATCTCATGATTGTCATAGGGCTACTCCTCATCTATCGAGGTAAATAGATCCTTTATTGGTGCAATCCAATTCCTACAATGAACATGCTATAGCCAACGTAGACCTTAGGATTCTGAATGGCTAGGAGACTGAGTTATGATGTAGTCAAACTATAACACCCTCAAGATGAACTATCGATGCACCTCAGATCAAAGAATCAGACACACCACTGCAGCATCGAATCAATCATCAACGAGAAGGTAGACTTTCTTATGACTACTCGAGGTGGTCACGTTCAGTGCCCTCATTCTCTAATGAGTATCTATACTCTCACTTTGATATCTCCATACCATAGACTCAAGACATGTCTATCCTAAGAAAGCGATCGTACACCAACCTTCTAGATCGATCACCATTTTCATGATGATCCTACGATCGAGAGCAGTTTATAAGTTAATTATAAAAATTCATGTCTTAAATTTTCAACTCTTCAAAATATGAATTATCATTACCATTAATTCAAAGGATGTAACATGGATACTTTTAAATACACACTATGATAAAAAATAATCCATTTATTAATTTATAATTAAAATTATAAAATTCTTCTTAGAAGTGTATTATAAGTGATAGCCAATCTAGATTCTAGGGCATACATCTAACACCTGGAGGCGTCCACTATGAGAGAATCTCATTCTCTCCTAGATATGTCAAGAACTCACTTGATAGACATTCACCTCCTCAATCTAATCGAAGAGTCTTAATACTCTTTTTAGTTTTTTTTTTTACTTCACTTCAAAATCTTTTGAACATTTTAAATGAATCTAACTTATGTTTCATTAGATAGATATATTCATACCTGGATAGATCATTTATGAAAGTGATGAAGTAAAAATATCCATCTCTAGCACTTGTACTCATAAGTCCATATACATCAGTATGTACTAGACCTAAGAGCTCAGTGGCTCTTTCACCTTTCTTAGTATAAGATGACTTGATCATTTTTTCAAGAAGACAAGACTCATAGATTGGAAGTGATTCATAATTACTGACTTCTAGGATTTCCTCTTGGGTGAACTTGTTTATTTTGTTCTTGTTAATATGACCTAGCTTATAGTACCATAGATAGATATCTAAGATATTATCTAATCTAGGATATTTTCTAGAAGTGTACATTACACTCACAGGCTGTGATAAAATGTAAATACCATTTCTTTTTTGTCCTTGCATTATCATAACATCATCCATAATGATATCATAATAATCTTTTTCTATTGATAAATAATAACCATCTTTGGCTAAAAGGTCAACAGAGATTATATTCATCAGAAAAGAAGGATAATAATGACATTCATTTAAAGAAATGATATTAGTATTAAAAATAAGTTGAACTATTTTCATAGCTAGAATTGGAGTAGACTTTCCATCTCCAACATTCAGGAATTACTCATTCTTTTTAAATATTCTACTAATTTAAAGTCCTTGCAACGTATTACAAATATGAACTGGACTTCCACTATCCAATATCCAGGTAATAGTACCACAAACAAAGAAATTACATGGTGTTATTATATAACATCTTTGATTAGCAACTCCTTGCTCTTTTCTCTTATTCAGCTTGTTGGGGTTATAAAAAGCAAGAAACTGAGAACAGTTTCTCTTCCAATGCCCCTACTCCTTATAGTAGAAGCACTCTGTTTGATCTAGGTTAATCTTGGGTCTTTTGTTTAAATTGGGCATAGAGGCTCCAGCATGAACCACTTCGTGCTACTGAACAACATTCAACTTTCGATACTTATTATCGAAGTTAGGTGCCATAAGTTTATCACTGTCTAACAGTAAATAGAGAAACTACAACTTGGGTTTAACTGCATAAAGGAGAACCAAAAGCCTAATTAGTAAATAATTTCTTAATTCTTAGGATTTGGATTTTAATCAAAAGATTCTCTCACTATTTTATTCAAATTGATAGCCTCTACCTACAATTCGAGGAATTATCCTAATTTTTTAGTGGGTACTAGAATCTACATAGACTGCACACAAGCCCAACTATGGTTGATCAACCTATGTACATCTAAGGATAGGTTCATAACTAATTATTTTTCTAAATAATTTTTAGTAATTTAAGTTTACCCTAAGTATCTTTTCAGTAGGCTAGGGCCTCCACTAAAATTTTTGGTTAGGTCCAACCATTAACATGATCATACTTGGTCTATCTAACTAATGAATAATTAAGCCCAACTATGGTTGGTCAATCTAACCACCATTTAGAGAGATACGGTTAAGAAATCATATTATGAATGATAATTTCATTAGCGGATAAGCACCAGGCCTATAGGCCTCCAATCATTATCCAACTAATAGACCCATTATTATCCATTTAATGAGAGGCTATGATCTAGTTATCATCATAACTATTTCATTTTTTAGAGATCTAATAATTTTAGAGGATTTAATTGATTTGATTTAAATAATAGAAAGAATGAGCCAACCAATTTTGATCCTCCCACTAACTTTACCAAGTCAGATAAAAAATGATCTAATTCAAACTAGCATTACGAGCATCTAAATTAGTCACACTAATTTGCCTAATTGACATGGGTGAGCCCAAATCTCTAAGTGATCTAATCAAAATTTAATTCATCAGGATGGCCAGGTAAGTAAGATCAGTGGAAGGGATATGCCATTAACTCATCAAAAATTAAATCAGTACAAGTAGCTTCCAATTAAAAACCATTGGTTAGACTGTCAAACTTATCTTAGACACCATCCAGTTCATTAGTTTCAATTTGACCAATCTAAAAATTTTGGATTCGATCGCATAGCCAGGAATCAAGTTTATCCTAATTCTCGTTAAAGACATGGACTTGACCAACTACAACTATTGTAATTGATCTAGATAATCCTTGACCTAATCCAAAACAACTATTGATTAGATTTTGCCAATTCTCTAATTAAGTTTATTTTTTAATATAACCTTAGGTCTAACCCAATTAATGTACTATTTTGACTAATCCATTAACCCAATGTATTATGATTTGTGTCTTAAGATCTTCAATTCATAATCCTAGATCCTAATCAATCAATTCTTAATTCTTAATTAAGTTTTAGGCTGAGGGTTGGGGTTCAGCATTTCAAAAATAATTTTTATATTTGTAAAAGGTTTTCACAGCTTGGTTCTACCAGCCAATTGCATGTTTGATTCAAAATCAATATGCACATATGACAAACATGAAAAATATTTTAGATCTAATCTAAATATAATCATGAAATTGAAACTATTTTAATTCTAATCAATTATAAATTATTTTAGATCAGATCTAATACATTTATGATAATAAAAATTAGATTAAATTTTTTTTAAAAAGATCATAAAATTTTTTAGATTTAATCTAAAATTTTATGATCAGGATTTTTGACCCGCATGCACTAGAACAACCTATCCACTATAAGGGGTAATCCTTACAGCAAGACAACCTTACAGTGCGTGCAATCTAAAATTTTATTTTTAGATTTAATCATTAAATTATAAATTAGATCTAATCTAAAAATATAATCTAATTATGCATAAATCATGTAATAAAATAACCTCGCTCTTATACCAATTGAAGAAACCCGATCTAGGATTCTAGGGTTAGCTTTTGAAACTTTTTCAAAATTACAACAGAAGAGATGAATTAATCACATTAAATCTTGAATAAGATAACATAAATTTCTAGATCTAGGATCCTACTACATGATTATGGCATGCTATTAAATCAAAAAATAAAATATCAAAAGAACTATATGTTGACCATATCAATAGCAGACTACTCAAGATCAGATCTAGACATGTAAGTAGGGAGATCATATCATCCTTACCTCCGAATCTTGAATTACTTAACTCACTAATCCGGGTTTGAGATGATTGTTCTAAACCACACATGCATCTAGCTTCTTTGAGTTGTCTATATGAGCCAACGATCGTAGATCTAAAGTCCAATGCCCGAAAATCAGTACATTATGCTAGTACTATGTTGATCCTTCTTCAATGGTCGATCTACATCTTTCTTCTTCAACTTTTGAATTTTTTAACTTTCAAAAATTGAGGAAGATGATTCATGACATTGATACACCTCTCAAACACTCACAAAAATGGAAGAATAAGAGTTGAAGAAAAAATCCTAGAAGAAGACCTTCTTCTTCTTCTTTCTCACCAAGATACCTTGATTGGTGTCTTCACAAAAACCCACACCCTAAGCTTCTCTCTCAGATTTTTCACACCCCTAATAGTCTCTCTCAGATGTGTGATTCCTAAAAAAATTAGATCAAAATTCATTTTATATATGGAGATATAGAGGAATCCTTGACAAGGTCAAATACCTAGTCAAGAGGTATCCAAATAGGGCTAGACTTGGGGCACCCAACTCTTGGGCACCCCCTCCTTTTCTTTCTTCATGAACCACCTGATAATGTCACAAAAATCCCCCTCTAAAATCCATGAAAAGTTAGAGAAAAATTAGGAAGTGGGCGGCAGAAAAATAAGGAAAGAGTTTTAGTTGCTTAAAATTCTATCTCAAAGAATTTAAATCAAGTCAAACTCCTTCTTTGACTTGGTCCACCTTAAATTTTCATGTAAGAAAGAAGTGAGGGACTTGGGGCATGCATGGAAGACCTGGAGAGAATATTTTCCCTTAAAAAATCAAAAAGAAATGTTGTCGGGAGCGCTGGGGCTAAGGTGGTGCATGGAGATAGGAGTCTTAATCTCACTAGGACACCTAGTTTGACTTGGTCCAACATGATCCTTGGACCAAATTAAATCAGGATTTAATTAACCCAATTAGATTAGATCTTAGTCCAACTAATAACCTAATTAAATTAGATTGAATTATATTTAATTTTAATTTAATTTTTTAATTTAATTAGAAATTGGGTTGATACAAGTCCTAATTGTACTAGGACTAGTTCTTTACAATTTACTCATCCAATAAACCAATTGAACTTCATCCAATCATGCCCAAACCAAATCTAATTAAGTCATACTTAATTAGACTTAATCTTAGCCCTCTGGCTTAATCAAATTAAGTCAATTAGCAATTATATTGCTAATCAATCCTCCTGCAATACTTATACTAATTCAAACATCAATCGTACTGATTTTTTAACCCTAGAACGATTATTAATCATTGATCAACCATCCGATCAGATCGAAAACTCTTATGTGTGTTACTCAATAGATCAAAATCTAAGATGGTAGCATAGAAATAAATTTCTATACCATTCAAAGTGACCATCTAGCAATGGTACCCAATGATCGGATAGGTCGAATGTGTAGAACAACATCCTTAGAATCCATGTAGATATAATTTTCGTATAATTCATCCCCTTGACCAAAATGCTTATAGGACACATTAGAGTTTAACTATCAAGCCCAATTAGGTCATCCATATTATATTTCAAAATACCAAATCCATCTCATGGATTACCCTGGCCAAGTTTTTTACTATATTGAAATATAATTATGCATTCTTCTCCGACTCTTGGAGTGATCAATCTCATCTTGATCACTCACCAACTTTGTAAGTACTTGACTGTGCCCAAAAATCTTCCATCACTAAATTAAAAATTTAGTTAGTCAGTACCAAAGCACTGTGAGTTGCTTGCAAGCTACTATAGTGATCTCAGGTCTAAGAGACACTTATACCTATATTCCATCAAAGCAAATCTCGATAGCAGAACACTCTAAAGTTGGTCATATTCCATGATGATGTACCCATACATCTCACTTGTGTGCCATAGCAATGTCTCCACACTCCTTGGTTAAGAGGACAACCAACCAATATGGCTTACAACGACCTATGCTCAATAAACAATGTCATCCTAATTAATAGTGTATCATTTGGTCGTCAACAATTTTAAGGATTAATTGATAAATCATCTCTTTATCGAAACTAAATAGTCCTAATGACTTCATTACAAGAATAGAGTTCATTAGAAGATGTATATCTTATGATAAAAATACCAAAATAAATATTTTATTTATTAATAAATTAATTATAATTATAAGATAGTTCAACCATCAATAAGCTGATGATTGACTTTGGGACATATTTTCCAACAAGCCAAATGAGTTTTATAGATCTCTATCTTTCCATCTGCACTACTCTGATACTTTGAAAATCCATTCACACCAAATAGGTTTTATCCTTCAGGTGACTCAACTAGTGTCTACACACAATTGATTTTCATGGACTTCAATTTAGATTTAATGGCTCCAAGCCACTTCTTAGAGTCAGATCTCTACATAGCATCCATATAGATGATCGAACCCTTATTGTTCTCATCAATATCAGCAAGATCGCTGTCCCAAACCTAGATATCAAAGTATCTATCCAGCTAATGCAGTACTCTACCAGATCTTTATAATAGTGCCACTCAAATGGGCTCTGGGTTTGATCTAATTAAATCTAGTTTTGTAGGTTTACTAGATTGTCAGTCATTTCCACTGATAGAAATTCCTCAAGTTCAACTTTACAAGCATCAGCTCCTTCTCCAAGGGACTCCTTTTCAAAAAGAATGCCTTACTGTTGAGAACAACTTTTTTTCTTCAGCATGGTAGAAATAATTACCCTTAAACACCTATCGGACCAGAATCCAAGTTTATCTGGGTGCAATCCTTTGACATAGGCCAATCAAACCCAAACTCAAAGGTGAGAGAGTCTTGTCTTATGTTCGATCTATATCTCATATGGAGTCTTTGTGATAGATTTACTTAGAATATTTTCAGAGTAAAATGAGCAGTCTCAAGAGCTTTGCCTTGAAATAGGCAGACTAGTAAACCCTATCATAGATCGAACCATGTCTAATAAAGTTCGATTTCTTCTTTTCGATACACTATGTTCCAGAAGGAGTCCACCTAGAGAGAATTCTATTCTCTCTTAAATATGCCAAAAACTCACTGGATAAGTATCATACTCCTTGATCTGATCAAAGAGTTCTAATATCTTTTTTAGTTTATTTTTCTATTTCATTATGAAATCATTTGAATATTTTAAATGATTCAACCTAGATATACCCATATCTAGATAGGTCGTCTGCAGTTGTAATGAAATATTGAAATTCTTGACATTATCTAACTTGGATATTTATTAGATATGTACATTACACTTAATAGGTGGTGTAAATGTTAAATGTCATTTCTTTGTTATCCATGTATTATTATGATATCATTCATAATGATATCACAATAATCTTTCTTTATAGATAAATGATAACCATCTCTAGCCTAAAATCCAATAGAGATTACATTTATTATAAATAATGGACATTAGTGACAATTACTCAAAATGATAATATTTGAAAACAAGCTCGATAACTCCTAAAGCTATGATAGGAGTAGGATTTCCAACCCCAATGTTTAGGATTCTATCACTATTTTCAAACTTTTTTACTTACCTTGAGTCCTTGCAATGAATTGCATAAGACTACTAGTATCTGATACCTAGGTAGTAGAATTATGAATAGAGAAATTTCAAGATGTTATCATATAACATCCTTAATTAAGCAACTCTTGCTTTCTTCTCCTGTTCAGCCTATTGGGGTCAAGGAAAGCAAGACAATTCTTCTTCCTATAACCCTACTTCTTACATTAAAAACACTCTGCATGATTTGAGTTAACCTTGGATATTTTGTTTTTACTAGACTTAGAAGTTTCAGTATGAATCCATTTGTACTACTGAACCAAATTCAACTTTCGATACTAAATATTGAAGTTGGATCCCATAAGTCATCACTATCCAACAGCGATTGTAGCAATTAGGGTTTAGCCTTAATCTAAAGAAAAAAGAATAACGACCTAAAGTATGTGAATTATTTTAAACCTAGAGACTTAGACTTTAGTCTAAAAGTTCTCTTACTATTTTGTATGAATTGATAGCCTCTACCTCTAATTTAAAAAAATATTTTAATTTTCTAGTAGGAACTAGAATCCATATAGACTGCACATAAATCCGATTTTGGCCGATCAACCCATGTGCATCTATCGGTAGGTTCTTTAACTAATTATTTCTCTAAATAATTTTTTGTAATTTAATTTTGCCCCAGAAATCTAATCAATAGGCTTTGGCCTTCACTGTAAGGATTTGGTTAGGTCTAACTATTAACATAACTATACTTGGTGCACCTAACCAATGGATAATTTAGCCCAACTTTGGTTAGTTAACTTAACCACCATTAGAGAAATACTTTTAAGTCATCATATTATGAATGATAATTCTATTAGTCAATAAGCACCAGGCCTTTGGGCCTCCAATGATTATTGAGTTAATGGATCCATTATCACCTAACTTAATGGGAGGATGTGACATAGTTATCTTCATAACTTTATCATTTGAAGGACCTAATAATTTTAGAGAATTCAAATTATTAGTGATTTAAGGAGAGATAATACATGGACCAAATTACTTCTACTAACTTCAACAAGTCAAATCTTTCCAATGACTTTTCAAGTCATTGATGAGGACTAGGATCAATTTTGGTCTGTGGACATCTAGTTCAGTCTCACTGAATAAAATTAGTCCCAATGATTTTCTATGTGATATGGGTTAGCATGAATCAATGAGCAACCTAATCAAAAGCTGATTAACTATATTAGCCAGATAAGTAAGATCGATAGGATGGTCTACGAAGACTTGCCTTGGATACCATTAGAAATGGCCAGGCAAGCAGGCTATCAATTAAAAACCATCAGATTGAAAATGCCAAACTTACGTACCTTAGACACCAATTGGTTTATCAGTTTTGATTTGATCTACCTAAAAGACTCAAGCTTAACCACTGAGCTATGATCGATATCCCTTTGTTAGATGTTTGGACTTTGATCAACTACAACTATTGAATTGATCTATAGGAAAGAAATGACTTAATCATAACTAACTATTAATTAGGATCAATTTCTTAACTTAGTCTATATTTAATCTAACCCTAGGTCAAACCTAGTTAATGGCTCGATCAAAGCTAACCCATTACCCTTTAACTCATGTTTTATGAAATTATCTTAGGATCTTCAAATCCTAAATCTAGATCCCAAATAATCACTTAATTCTCAATTAAGTTTATGGCTTATGGGTTAGGATTTGGAACCTCAGAACTAGTTTCTGATTTCAACTTTTGAAATATTTTTAAGTGTAAATAATTTATATTGAATTAAATTCAATTCATGATTTTAGATCTGATTTATTTCAATATTTAGATCATATCATAGGATTTTGAATCTAGGATTTTGCAGAAAGTAAGTTCGTAATTTAAATACTATAAAATAAATATATCAAGTATATAAATTCTAGATTCAAAAAATAAAGCTACATATCAACATATGCAACTAGAGGATATAAATCAAAATATGAAACACATCATATGGATCTCATCTAAATGATCAAAATCAAATTATAAATCATTTGATATTAGATTTAGAATCTAAAAATAAATCATAAATTATTTTAGATTTTATCTAACTTATTTATTATTTAGGTTATTCAGGTCAGCATATATTATGACATCCTCTCTACTACAAGGGGTAAACCTTATAGTAGGTCAACCTTATAATCAGTATATATGATTTAATATTATTTAGATCTAATATAAATAATCTAAAATAGATCTAAGATCTATTTAATTTAAAATTTAAAATTATAAAATAAATCATAAAATTATTTAAATCATATCTAACTTATTCATGAATCAAAAAATTAGATTAAAATATACTAGGACCATCTTTTCATTATAAGGGGTTAACCTTATAATAGGATAACCTTGTATCAGTATGTGTGATCTTTTAATTTTTATTTTTAGATTAATTTTAAAGCATGCATGATCATGTCATAAAAGAATCTACATGCTCTGATACCACTATTGAAAAACATGCGGGATTTCATGCTTGTATTTCAAAACTTTTTTGAAATAAATTACAGCAAAAGATATAGATTAAGATATTTAATCTACAATATGCATGTGATGTAATCACTAAATCCTACATCTAGGACCTATGACATGTCATGATACAAATATAAATTTAAAATAAATCAAGCATGGTTGGTATTAATCAAATTAATACCTAGATCTAAAACCATTCTAGAAAAATCTAGATCATATCTAGGTCAGATAAAAGATCAAATCTTATATGTTTACATAGATCTAGAGCTCCATGGCTAAAAATCAATATCATCCTTTATTGTTTGGAGCCACACAAAGCATTTGGCCTCTACGGATAGTTCACATGAAGTTACAATATAGATCGGAGGTTTGTCGAAAGAAGATCTGCTCGAAATGCTAGCTTCTCGTAGATCCCTCCAGATCATTAATCAAAAAATATTCTTTGGATCTCTTAGGCACTCCAAGAGATGAAGAATACAAGGAGGATTGAGGAAAAAATCCAATCCTTGGATCTTCCAAAAATTAGAAAATAAAAGCTTAAGGAAAAGGGCCCTAGAGAAGACACATCTTCTCTTTTAGGACATCAACAATTGATGTCCTGAACACATCTCCATGTCAGGACAAGAGGAGACCTTCTCCTCTAGATTTTTTTCATGCTTCCAGATCTATCACTCTTTGATTTTTGTCATAAAAAAATCTCACAAAAAGATAGAGAAGGAGGATTCTCAAAGAAATCCTAAGAGAAGACTTTTCTTCTCTTCTTCTTCTCTCGTTAAGACATGATCAGATCATATCCAAAGAGGACCACCATGCCCCAACTCCTTAGAGCATCCATCCTCCATGCCCTCTTCCTATCTCTCTCAGATTTTTCTCATAAAAAAAATTATATAAAAATAAACAAAAGAGGGTTAGAAATAAATATCTAAGAGAAAATAGTTTTCCTCTTACCTTTCTCTCTTCAAGACATCAACAACTTGATCTCCTAATGAAGCCTTTGCTCCAAGATTATTGGTGCCCATAACCCCCACGCCCTCTCCTCTTTTTCCTTTTCTTTTTCATGGAAGAAAACCTTGTTTCTCACATCCTCCCACTATCTCATAGGAGGTGTCTACCTTTTATTGCAAGACTAGGTTAATACCTTATTAAAGGATTACAAATTAAGGAAGTTAAGGGGATGTCCAACTCTTGGACACCTCCCCCTTAATTTTAAGCATATGCTCCCTTATTCCCTTGCACAAAAGAAGAAGAAAAAGGGGTGAACCAAATTTGGTGGGCATGGAAAAAATACCAAAATAAGGAGAGGAAGAATTTTAGTTTTCAAGGACTTTATCAAATAGAATCCAATTAAAAACCAACTTCAAATTTGACCAAGTCAAATTCAAATTCAAATCAAAGGCATGGAGGAGCACTTATTGGCATGGAAAAATTACATAAAGATCTAGAAACAAATATGTGCCATGGGCTTTTAGTGGCGTAAGGAAAGGAGGAGTCCTAGTCTAACTATGACTCTTACATTTTGACTAGGTCAAGACCTTTTGAACTCAATTCAAAATAGTTTTGAGTCAACCAAATTAATAGATAATTCTAATCTAATTAAAAATCTAAAAATCTAATTAAATTATATTTAAATAAATTTAAATATAATTTAATTTTTAATCAAATTAAAAATTAGGTATACTCAAGTCCTAGTTGAATTAGGACTTGTTCTTCCTTACAATTGGCTTATCCAATAAATCAATTAGACTTAATCTAATTAAGTTCAAACCAATTCTAATTGAATATAATTCAATTAGACATGATTTCAGCCTGATTGTTCAATCAAATTGAGCCAATTAGCAATCCTATTGCTAATCGATCCTCCTGCAAAACTTGCATTAGGTCAAGCATCAATCATATTGATTATTTGACCTTAGAATGATTCTAAATCATCGATCAACCTTCCGATCAGATAACAATCTCTAATATATATGACCCCATAGGTTCAAACCTAAGATGGTCGTATAGAAATCAATTTCTATATCAACCAAAATGACTATATAGCAATGGTATTGGTACCCGACGTCTAGATAGATTGATTGTATGCAAAGCAACATTCTTAGAATTCTGGCCTATAGTTATCGTATGGTTCATCCCTTTGGTCAATAATGCTCAAGACAACTTTGAGTAAGCTATCAACACTTATACAAGTCATTCATATTATTTTTCAAAACTTTATAAATTCTGTGACTCCTTATATGGATTATCCAGGCCTAGGTTTTGCTAAATTAAAACATAGTGAGACATTTGCTTCCTAAACTTAATCAAGAGTAGTCAATCCCATCTTGACTCACACACCGACTCTATAAGTACTTGACTGTATCAAAAAATCTTTCGTTACTGTATTAAAAATACAGGTAGGCTGGCACCAAAGTATAGTGAGTTGCTTGCAAGTCACCATGGTGATCTTAGGTTGGAGGGATACTTATACCCATCAGTCTTAACAAGTTACTATTAACAGTAGAGTGCTACATTGGTCACGTTCAGTGTAGATGTACTCCTACATCTCACCTGCATGTCATAGCAGTGTCTCCACAAGACTTGGTTATGAGGTCAACCAACGACAAACAGCAACCTATACTTGATAAGTTATCGTCCTTATTAATAACTTATTATTTGATCGTGAATAATTTAAGAAACTATCTGATAAATCCTTCTTTATCAATTGATTGTGATTTTAAGAACTTCATAATAGTTTAGCAGTTCATTTAAGAAAGATAGAACTTTGATGATGAATAAGCCAAATAACTATTATTATTAGATAATTCATATACAAATTTCAGTCATCTACAACTTAGATGATTGGCTTTAGGACATATTTTCTAGCAAATTTTTATCCAAGACCTAAGACCATACCTATCTTAGCCTCCTTGAAGCCAACACTGTGGCTCCTCCCATGGCCTCCCAGGGCTTGGGAGCACCATATCAAATCCTACAATCTTCACCTTGGTGTGTCTAAGCCTTCGCATACCTGGCAATGTTTTCCTGCACGATTCCACTATGCATGAATGCTTTGACAGCCCCTTATACACACCTTGCCACCAACATCCTTCTTCAGCTGCTAAGCTTCCTTTGAGACCTTTAGAATGACTGCCTCTACTACTGAAGACCTTGGCTTGCTCCTATACGCCACCTTTGTAGTTGAAAGTACCCTTCTACTTAGCAGCCGCATTATTTGTCCTGATCTTTCATGGAGAATCTACAGCAATCCTATGCTAGTACCTACTACATACCCTAATACGGTCTCCATAGAACTACACCTGTTCACCCATAAATGCTGCTCCACCTGAAACTATGCATATCTGATGTTGGTGCTAGGATATTAGTCCTCTTGCACTCCTCTTTGAACTTATGTCAAAACTTTCTCCACTGGAAAAGCCACCTTTGCCTGGTACTCCACCTAAAATCGAAGTTCTCTTGATGTCAAAGAAGCTGACTCTATAACCAAGTTTCCCAAGGCCAACCATCCAATGCTGCACTGCTAGGCCTGCCGCTGCACCTCGAACACCATCATTGTCCTTTTGAATCCTTCACACTTTGCAGACTCCTTCGAAGCCATCTCGGATACATTGCACCCCGTAGGCTCCCCTAAGATCACCAAGAGCTTATCCAACTCTTTACTTTTAGTGACTAAACCAATGGAATCCGACTTTTCTTCTCTCTTGCACTTCTTCAAAAGCAAACATTCTCACTTAAAGTGCTCTGCTTCATCATACTTAAAGCATCTCTTGGACCCCTTGCTGCCTCTCTGTATGTCCTTCTTCTTTTCTTTCCTAGGCCTCTCTGAAACCATGAGACCCACTGGAAGACTTTTCTCTTCGTTATCCATTTTCACTACTCCTTGGACCTTAGCACTGATTCGATTTTCTCGTACAGCAGTGTCTCCTTACCATACAATAATATCGTCACCAATGGATCGAAACTCCCGGATAGTGAACACAACAATAATGAACTCTTGTCCTTCTCTTCGTGATCGACCCCTATGTTGAGCAAGTCTATGCTCATCCGGTCAAACCGCTGAATATGCCTCGCAACATCCTCATCCTCCTACATCCGAAGGCTATATAGTTATTTCTTTAGTATTAATTTATTGTACATATTATTTTTCATGTACAACTAATGTAACCTCAACCATAAACCCTTGGATGTCTTCTCCAACATGCCATACAAAATCTCATCCATCAGATAAGCCCTAATCATGGCATATGTCCTTTTCTTAAAGGACTTCCACTCTTTGTTTGTCATCTCCTCTGACCTATCCTCCAAGATCGAATCCAACCTCATCTGAATCAGCAGATCCTCCACTCTAACCTTCCACATCATGAAACTTTCTTTGCCGTCAAACTTCTCTAAATCTACCTTCAACCCATTATTCTCCATGATCAAATTGAATTCAAAATAGAAAATAGATAGATCTAAAAAATTATCTTGACTAGGGATGGTGGATAGTAGCCCTTAGATCACTTTCTTCCTCATGAAGCTTGAAAAAATGCCTTAGATTTGAAACTCTTGTGCAGACACCAAAGCCACCAGAAGTTGGCAACATAATTTAGATTCAATTTAGATTGAAGAAGCCATATCAGAATAACTCTAGTTCAGTTATTTTGTTCTAATCCTTTTGATTTAATCAATTAGTTCTTTTGATGCATTTAGTTTTGGATCCATAGGACCATACTTTGGTTAATTTTGGATTGAGCCTTATTTGGAAAGAGACCATCATAAAGAAGCAAGCTTAGTCCATGTCATCTTTGGAGCCACCACCCTCCACACGCCCAGGGAGGAAATACACGTGCCAGCATATGCCATGCCCAAGGATCCTCATGCCAAGTTGTGCTAGGCATCAAGCACTCACATGGAGTTTCTTTTCTTCCCTAGGATTCCTTAAGAGTTCTTGATTTTTTACTTATTTTATTAAAAGACTGATTTCTTTTCTATGGTTCCATAAAAGATAGATATAATATATTATTATATTTGGAAACCATCCATAATATTTTACGTTTTTATTGGGAGGGTTGATTTTTTTCTTGTAAAGGGAATAGGATTCCTAAAGAAATAGGATCCCTAGGGTCCTATATAAACCTATGTATCTTTAATGAATGAGATAATGAATGAATGAATGAATCACTTTATAATTCCCACAAACATTTGTGTTGGTCGCTCTGAGAGGAAGAGGGTGTGAGACCCAAAATCACCCCATGAGGGGAGGGTGTGAGGCCCACCTTTTTCTATCTCTTTTACCATCATTTTCTTGAGATTCAGTGTTCCTATGACCCCGATTCATCTTCACCATCTACCTACATAAGCCTATTTCACCAAAAAAAGATCCGTCTCCTCCAAGATTTTCATCTATCATGCAGAGAGAGAAAGAGTGATCTATTATTCTACAGATCAAATGTTGATAAAGAACTTCATTCCTTCTCAACTGATCTTTGATTTTTACTTATTTTTTTCAGATTCGATGTTCGTAAAGACCTAGTTCTTTATCGATAGATCTGCTTGGTTAAAAGATTAAGAAACTTAATCAGGATAGTCTCTTAACTACCATGATCTAGATTCTTCTTTTTTTAAAAAAATTTTCTTACGGGCTTAATTTCTTGCTATCCTTCATTCCATTTACATTTTTCTTTTTGCAATTATTCATGAGAATGTTTAATTTTTGCTATCTATCAATTTACTTTATTATTGCTTGTTATTTATTGATCTCTAAAATGGCATTCATCAGCATCATTTAGATTGATCGTGCTTTGGTCCCATATCAATCAGTCATGCCTCCTGAGCAGAGTATAGGCAACTATACTATCTGTCCTGAAAATAATATACCATGGCCGGACGTGATTTATTATTGACGAACGAAAGGAAGCTTGGTCTTTTTTCTTTTTTTTTCTTTTAGGCTGTCCCGCATTAATTTAGTATCAGAGCTGGATTGGTTAGGGCTTTAGTTTAAATTTTATAATTTAAAATTCCTACAAATTAAATTTTCATAATTTAAATTTTATAATTTATTTTTTATCATTTTTTTTCTTTCTTACTGCATCTTATTCCTGCATCCTGGACTTGCATGACCACTAGATCAGGTATCCAGTACCAACATCCTATTTTTTCATCCAGTACCAACATGGATCCCAACAAAGCAGCCATCATTAATGCCCTGACTGAGAAGTTTGATGACATGAAAGATTTTATGAAAACCATGAGTGAAAGAATAACAGTACTAGAAGAAGCTAGGCAAAGACAATCTGAACCTGAGTCTCCTCAACTACCTATAGGATAGAGAAGAAGGAACTTCGACCTAAATCGACCTATAGCAGCACGCCCCCATCATAACCAGTTCGACCAGGATAAGCATGTCCTTAGGAATGTGAAGATCGAAGCCCCAAGTTTTGATGGTTGTCTAGATCCAAGAGAGTACCTAGATTGAGAATCGGGCATGGACCACTATTTTGGATGGTACAAAATATCTGAAGCAAGAAGAGTTAGGTTTGCTAGGATGAGTTGGTTAGGCAAGCCCGACTTTATTGGAAAAGTGTTGAACATCTTCTCAACTAGAGAAGATAAGATTCGATAGAAACTTGGGATGAAATGAAGGAGAAACTCAAAGAAAAATACCTCCCCACCTCCTACCAACAAAGACTTTTAGATAAGTGGCAAAGACTTACTCAAGAAAATAGATCAATCATAGAGTATATTATGAGATTTGATGAGTACCTCATGAGATGTGGAGTAACTGAAGATAGAATTATTATCTTATCTAGATTTAGAGCTGGATTATGAGAAGATATCCAAGCTCTTTTTGCGAGAGATAACCACGTTAGAATAAGCTTATCAACTTATCCTAGACTTTGAGAGATTTTCTAGATATTCAATCATCCAACATCTTGAACCTAGCCGAGTAACCCCTTCTGGATTAAGACCCAGTACTATCCAGACTCTTAATAATGGACCTCCACCTACAAATTCTATTATGAGAGAAGAAGATAAAGAAAAAAGAGTTACAGAAGAGTTATCTAAGAGAAGTAGTTCTCGATCCCATTGCTTCAAATGCCATGGTTACGATCATTTTGCTGCACAATGTCCCAACCGATCGTTATTTATGGAAGAATTAGAAGAGAAAACTCTAGAAAATATTGAGGAAGAAGTTTATGAAGCTGATCCAAACTTAGCCAAGCAATTTGAGAGTACTGAGAAAATCATAAGTTTTGTTGCACCGGAGTCAGACCTTAAGCTTGGAGTCGTTAGGTATGTTCTAGCACAGACTAAGGAGAGTGAAAACTGGCGTAGGACCTCTATTTTCGATACCTTCATAAAATTTAGTGATAAAATTTACAAGGTGATCATTGATAGCAGTAGCTGTATCAATGCCATCTCCACCGACATGGTTAAGCGATTAGGATTAGCTCCTGTAGATCATCCTAGTCCATACCATGTATCTTGGATAGATTCCTCCTCTATTCCCATCAAACATAGATGCCGTGTTCCCATCTAGCTCTATTCTTATCAGGATCATGTTTGGTATGATGTCTTACCCATGGAAGTTGGAAGTATCATATTAGGTCGGCTTTGGCTGTTTGATAATGATGTTACAATTTGTGGCCCAACCAACTCCTATAGTTTCACTCATAAGGGTAAGAAGATCACGATCAATCCTTCCCCACCTAAGGCTACAAATAGAAAGATAGACGATGGACCAAAAGAAGATATCAAAAAGAAAAGCCTCCATTTGATAGGTGCTAAGGAATTAAAGATGACTATGAGTAAAGGATCACCAGTTTGGATGATTGTTGCGAGAGAAGTTCGTGAGGATCCTAAGATAGATCATCCTAAAGAAGTAGTTCATGGATATCAACCTAGAAAACTAATAGACCTTATCTCACTGCCCATGCATATTAGAATTTTCGAATCTACAAAGTCATTTGCTCAGCATGTCAAGAGTTTACATAAAGAGATCAGTAAAAAAATTAGTATTAGTAATAATGTTTATAAACATAATACAAATTCTAATCGACATGTCCAAGAGTTTGCGAAAGGAGACTATGTGATGGTTCGAATGAGGTCTGAATAATTTTTATCAGGAATCGTCAAGAAGTTACATGCTCAAGGAGCAGGTCCATTTAATATTTTAAAGAAGATCGGACCAAATGCATATGTTGTTGACTTACCTTCTGATTTTGGGATTAGCACTACTTTTAACGTTACAGATCTCATCGCCTATAAAGAGCCAACTTAGATACCTAATGAGCCATTTGAACTTGAACCAATCTTTGAGAGAGAGCTTATTTCTGAATGTCCACCAGCCAAAATATCAAAGCATGATCAGATTGAGCAAATTTTGGATGAGCAGATCTTCTCCACCTAGAGTTGAGGCTATTAGCGGTACTTAGTTAGATGGTGAGGTCGATCGAAGTCTGAGGATACCTAGATCACTTGAGAAGAGCTGTAGCATATTGATCCTAATTTGCTTGAGCATCACCAGAGTAGAATCTACCCCCACTCGATAGGATCGAGTTCTTCCTACCCCGAGAGAATTGGTGCAGACACCAGAGCCACTAAAAATCGGCAACATAATTTAGATTCAATTTGGATTGAATAAGTCATATCAGAATAACTCTACTTCAATTATTTTGTTCTAGTCCTTTTGATTTAATCAATTAATTCTTTTGATGCATTTAGTTTTGGATCCATAGGACCATACTTAGGTTTATTTTGCATTGATCCTTATTTGAAAAGAGACCATCATAAAGAAGCAAGCTTGGTCCACGTCATCTTTGGAGCCACCACCCTCCACACGTCTAAGGAGGAAATGCACACGCCAGCATGTGTGATGCCCAAGGATCCTCATGCCAAGTTATGCCAGGCATCAAGCGCCCACATGAAGTTCCTTTTCTTTCCTAGGATTCCTTAAGAGTTCTTGATTTTTTACTTATTTTGTTAAAAGACTAATTTCTTTTCTATGGTTCCATAAAAGATAGATATGATATATTATTGTATTTGGAAACCATATATAATGTTTTACTTTTTTGTTGGGAGGGTTGATTTTTTTCTTATAAAGAGAATAAGATTCCTAAAGAAATAGGACCCCTAGGGTCCTATATAAACCCATGTATCTTTAATGAATAAGACAATGAATGAATGAATGAATCATTTTATAATTCCCACAAACACTTGTGTTGGTCGCTCTGAGAGGAAGAGGGTGTGAGATCCAAAATCATCCTATGAGGGGAGGATGTGAGGCCCACCTTTTTCTACCTCTTTAACCTTCATCTTCTTGAGATTTAGTATTCCTACGACCCTGATTCGTCTTCATCATCTACCTACATATGCCTATTCCACCAAAAGAAGATTTATCTCCTCCAAGATTTTTATCTATCATGCAGAGAGAGAAAGAGTGATCTATTATTCTACAGATCAAATATTGATAAGGACCTTCGTTCCTTCTCAACTGATCTTTGATTTTTGCTTATTTTTTTAGATCTGATGTTGGTAAAGACCTAGTTCTTTATCGATAGATCTGCTTGGTTAAAAGATTAAGAGCCCTAATCAGGGTAGTTTCTTAACTACCACAATCCAGATTCTTCTTTTTTTTTTTAAATTTTTTTGTGGGCTTAATTTCTTGCTATCCTTCATTCTATTTATATTTTTTTTATAATTATTCATGAGCATGTTTAATTTCTGCTATCTATCTATTTACTTTATTATTGCTAGTTATTTATTGATCTCTAAAATGGTATTCATTAGCATCATTTAGATTGATCATGCTTTGGTCCCGTATCAATTAGTCATGCCTCCTAAGTAGAGTATGGGCAACTATACTGTCCGTCGCAAAAATTATATACCACGATCGGACGTGATTTGTTGTTGACGAACGAAAGGAAGCTTGGTCTTTTCTCTTTTTCTTTTAGGCTATCCCACATCAAACTCGCTACTGATCTCTGCTGAAACCTAATCTTCTTCCTCCTTCATGTATAACCGAACTCTAATATCAAATTGTTGGGAACGGTCGATAGTTCTGATAGCAATTATTATACCTACAGTTGCTCGAAACTATAGTTGTAGATTTGATCTCTTGCGTGAACCTAATTGTATATTCAATAAATTAAAGAATATCTAAGAAAGAAGATAGAAGAAGATGGAGCCTAGGGTTTTGGCATTAGAACTAAAGAGAAGAGAGAAGAGAGTTAGGAAGAAAAGCTCTGTATTGATTCCACTCCTATTGTAAAAGTTATAATACCTGAGTTTATATATCTTAGGATTTTTGCTATACCACATGAACCTTAATAAACCCAAACTCTAGTTGAGAAATTTTTCAAGACTAATCCAATACATGAAAGCACTCACCGAGCTCATGTACACCCATGTCTTCCATGCTCGCATCCCCTGGATCTAAATCTGACCCATACATGAGTTAGCCCCCTTAAGACCTTATAAACTAGGCCTCAAGACTCCTAAGATCAACCTCGATCCTAGCATAAATAGAAAATTTCATCCAATTCTATTCGCTCCCATCGAGCTGGTTCACTCAGAAATCAAGCTGGCTTGACTGCATTGAAGAAAAATGAGCTTTTCTCTTATAGGATAGATCTGATTTGATCTAATCTATAGTAAAAATTTCTAAATCTTTTTCTATAAGTCCTAATCAGATCAGAGAGTTTTCAGATCTGATTCTAATGATTTGATATGAAAAGAAAAAATTAAAATTAATTTCAAGAACACCAGATGTTACCTTTAGGGTAAACTACTTTTACCCTATCGATGATCTATCGTAGCCTGGAGTTCTAGATCTAGCCATACAAGCATCTGGCCTGTGCTAGAGTCCACTCAAGCAGGATCTAGGTGTCTTCTGCTTCCAAATTTGATCTTCAATGATTAGATCTGGATCTAATTTGTAGAGTTTTCAAATAATTATTGAAGGCAGCACATATTGGGAATAGTGTCCCAAAGCCAATCGTCAGCCTATTGATGATTGAGCTATTTTATGTAATTATATATGAATTATTAGCTGAATAAAAGTTATTCTAGCTTTTTTTATTATAAATTTTTTATCTTCTAATGAATTTCTATCTATTGTGATGAAGTTCTTAGGACTATTTAAAATCAACAAAGAAGGATTTATTGTTTAGTCTTTAAAATTATTCGCAACCAAATGATATGTTGTTATCAAGGATGATAATATCTATCAAGAATAGGTCATTGTGTGCCATATAGGTTAGTTATCCTCTTAACCAAGAAGTGTGAAGATACTGATATGGTACATAGGTGAGATGTAGGGGTACATCTACACTGAACGTGACCAACTCCAGAGCTTTTCTACTATTAAGAATTTCTCCGATGGAATATGGGCATAAGTGTTCTTTTGATCTGAGATTACTATGGTGACTTCCAAGCAACTCACTATGCTTTGGTGCTGAATTACTTGAATTTCTAATTTAGTGATGAAAGATTTTTGGGTACAGTCAAGTACTTGAGGAGTCAGTGTGTGAGTTGAGATAGGATTGACCACTCTTAATTTTAGGAGCTATGTTCAACAGTGTTTAAATTTAGCAAAGCCTTGGCTAGGATAGTTCTAATGAGGAGTCATAGGACTAATTACTTTGAGACACAATTTGAATGTATCTTCTAGGGTTGATAGTTTAATACTGAGTCATCCTATGCACAGAGGTCAAAGGGATAAATTATGTGGTAACCATATTCACGTAGATTTTGAATATTGTGATTACACTATTCAGCCTATCTGATCATTAGGTACTATTGCTAGATGATAACTTCGATTAGTATAAAAAATTAGTTTCCATGCTACCAGTTTAGGTTCGAACTTGCGAGGTCACACACACTAGAGATTTGCACTAGATCTAATGGCTGGTCTATGAAAGATTAATTAGTGATTTGATCGCTAATTTGATTGAAAAATAATTTATGATCAAGTCTAATTAAATTAGATTCAATTTGACTAGATTAAGGTTATGAGATAAGCAAATAACCAAGGATGTTTGATCTTTGATTTGATCAAGGATTGGGCTTGATTAATTTTTGATTTGATTAAAATTTAACTAAGCCTAATTAAGCCTAAATAAGTTGGATTTAATTTGGTCCAACTGGGCCTACGCAATTTAGAGTGGATTGGTTCAATTGGATGACTAATGTAAGACTAGTTTGACTAGTCATCCCATATGCCACATCACCCTTTGATTTGCGCCATTCTATCTCTACAAGAAAGATGTTTCTCGTAAGTTTTTTCTTTGCAAGGGAGGGTGTATGTTCTCCCTTCTCACGTGCCTTATGGATTGATTTGATTTGGTAACCAATTGAATTCGAATAGGATTTGAATTTGAATGGATAACCACTTGATCTAAACCAATCCCTCATGCCTCTTATGTTTTGTGCACTTCTATAAAATGCTACATTTTATGGATGTGTGGTGAGAAGAGAAAGATAGAGAGACTAGGGAAGAGAAAGTCTCTTCTCTACATGCGTGAAAAAGAAAAAGCCTATGCAAAGTTTTTTTGGGTGAGTGCATACCCTAGGATCTATACCAAGGGTTTGGGATTCTGGCTTCTGAGTTGCGAGGGTCATGATTTCACAAAACTACTGGAAGGCCTCCTCTTCATATCTTCTACATTCATTGGGATCCAGAGCATCTTAAGACCCATAAAGAAGATCAAAGGAGTTTGATCTATATCAGCCTATAAAGATTTCTATATGAGCTAGCACTCGGGAGGAGTTGATCAAGATCAAGGTCTCGTGTGGATTATCCATGAGGGCCAGATGCTTATGTGGCTGCATCACAGTAAACAGATCTATACTAATGAGATCAGATTATGGAGTTCATCTACTCATGAAAAGATAATATATTCTGAATACATAGAGCAGTAAAAATAGTTTTACTGTTGTTGTTATTTTTATCTTTTAGATATGCATGCATATATGATACATTAGATCCTGATTATGTAGGATTCTTAGATTAGATCTATATCTCTTGTTCTTAATTTGATAAATAATAGTTTTTGCTGCATATGTTTTTTGAAAAAAATTTTCAAAAATAGAGCTAGTAACCCTGCTGCCTTTCCTTCAAATGGTATCAGAGCATCTGGTTCCTTGATGTATTATATATGCATGTTTGGATTGTTATTAGATTAGATCTAAATGATAATCTGATTTGAAAGATAAAAATAATGATTGCATGTGCTGCAGGTTATTTTACTATAAGGTTTATCCCTTACAGTAGAAAGATTGTCCTGGTACATTACGATCTATAACGTTGATCATAAAAAATTTAGATTAGATCTAATGAATTTCTTTTATGATATGTTATATTGAATTTAATCTAAATTTTTATCATGAAGTAGTGTTTAGATTAGATTTAAATAGTTTCATAATTTTTTATTTAATGTACATAGATTTAGATTAAATCTGAATAGGATCTTAGAAAGGTTTAGTTTGTTAGTCGAGCTAGCTCTCTCAGGAGTTGAGCCAGCTTGACCAGCATGCCAACCATAATACGATTTTTGGATTGATGCTCCAGCTGGCTCGATCAAGAACTGGGTTGGCACGACTTCAATTCGGGCTGGCTCGAATGGGATCCGAGCCTGGCCAAATGGAATGATGGCCTTTGGGCCTTCTGCCCAAGCTAGCTATCTCATAAACCGAACCAACTTAGCTTTTGCTCGGGCCAGCTCGGATGAGATCCGAGCTAGCCCGGCTGAGAAGTTTGCTGAAGATCCTTATTGGCTAATTTTATGTGATCAAACCTACATTTAGTGCTTGTTTATGAAATAAGCCAATCCAATTTTGAAATGAGTCAACCTATTTAGTTAAACAATGCTAGGATGTAAAGAACCTTTCAGAATTTGAAAAATATTTTCAAAATGCCAAACCCCAACCTTCAGCTAAAAACTTAATTGAGAATTAAGCATGATGCATTAGGATCTATAATTATGAATTAAAGATCCTAAGTCATTGATCATAAAATGTGGGTTATCGAGTTAGTCGAATAAGGTCCATCATTGGGTCAAACCTAAGGTTAGTTAAAGAATGCACTAAATTAGAGCAATTGATCAAATCTAACCAAATCTTGATTTAGATTAAGTCAAGGACTCATTAGGCCAAATTACAATAGTTGTAGTTGGTCAAGCCCATGCCTTTAACAAGAACCAAATGGACTTGATTCGTGGCTACGCGGTTAAACCTAAAATTGCTAGATTGGTCAAATTGAAACTAATAAACTAGATGGTGTCTAAGGTGAGTCTCGCAACTCAGACCAATGATTTTTATTAGGAGCTACTCACACTGATTCAGTCTTTGACGAGTTAATGGCATATCCCTTCCATTGATCTCACTTACCTGGCCATCTTGGTAAATTAGGTTTTGATTAGACCACTTGACGTTTTTGACTCACCCATGTCAATTAGGTAAATCAGTTTAACTGATTTAGGTGCTCCTAATGCCAATTTTAATTAGATCCCCATTGATCTGACTTAGTGAAGTTAGTGGGAGGATTCAAATTGGCTGATTAATTCTTCATAAAATCAGTTAACAAAATCCTCTAAAATTATTAGGTCCTTAAAATGATAAAGTTATGGTAATAACTAAGTCATAGCCTCCCATTAAGTTGAGTAATAATAGGTCCATTAGTTTAAATAACTATTGGAGGTCCAAAGACCTGGTGCTTATTGACTAATGAAATTATCATTCATGATATGATAATTTAGTCATGTTTTTGTAATGGTGGTCAGGATGGTCGGCCAAAGTCGGGCCTAATCATTTGTTGGTCTGATACACCAAATGTGGTCATGTTAATGGTTGAACCTAATTGGATCTTTTCAGTGGAGGCCTAAGCCTACTGATTAGATTTCTGGGGAAAAAATTAAAATTACTAGAAGTTGTTTAAAAAAATAATTGATTGTGAACCTATCCATAGATGCACATGGATTGACCAACCAAAGTTGGATTCGTGTGTAGTATATATGGATTCTAGTATCCACTAAGAAATTAGAGTAATTTCTTGGATTAGAGGTAGAGGCTACCAATTTATATATAAAAATAGTGGAAGAACCTTTAGACTAAAGTCCAAGTATTTAGAGTAAATAATTCATATACCAATTAGGTCTTTGGTTTTCCTTTAATGTGTAGAAATGACCACTACCCTATCGCTCTGGTCATTATTGGATAATGACAAACTCATGGGACCCAACCTCAATAGCTGGTATCGAAAGTTGAAGATCATCCTGAAGCATGAGCAGATCTTGTATATATTAACTAATTCGGCATCTAAGGAGCCAGCTCCGAATACTAGAGGTGCAGTCTGAGATAGTTACCAGAAGTGACTTAATGACCGCACCACCATTCGGTGCATCATGCTGGCGGCAATGAATGATGAGTTTAGCTGCAGATTTAAGAATGCCCAGCCTGAGGAGATGCATCAAATGTTGAATGACTTCTTTGGTATGCCTGATGACATTGAAAGGTATAAGACTAGTTATGCCATTTTTAATGCTTGAATGAGGGATGGGATATCTATCACCAATCATGTATTGTACATGATTGAGATGATTGAGTGCTTAAGTAAGCTGGGCTTTTTCCTTCATGAGCAACTCGAGAAGGATGCGATCCTAAATTCATTGCCCAAGTCCTTCCTCCCATTCCTTACTCATTTCAGGATGACAAAGCTTGTAGTGAACTACAATGGCTTATTGGGATTGCTGTAGAACTTTGAGAACAATCAATAGCTCCAGAAAGAGTTGGTGAATGTAGTGGGAGGATCTTCTTCTAGTCGATCCTTTAGAAAAGGAAAAAAGAGCAAGAAGAAGAATAGCAAGAAGGTGCAGTCGCATGTTGGGACGTCTATACAGGATCAGACCAAGAAGCATAAGCCTGACTAGAGCCATGTGGAGTGCTTCTTATGCAAGAAGTGGGGGCATTGGAAGAGAAACCTATAGGTGCACCAACTGGCATCATCTCTTCTTGATAACAATTGATGTTCCATGATATCGCTCGAACGCCAATCAACCTTAGCATCACAAACCCCAATACCATGTTGCGAAAGCCCCTGATCTTCAACATGGATCTAAAGGAACCTATGACGTTCTCTATGGGTAGCAAACCATTGATCCTCCACCTGGATCTATGATGGGTGCCTCCCTCCTTGGGCTTGAGGGAGATGCCCCCTTCTCTAAGCCTTCTTCAAGAATCCTAGGGTGGCAACTCTAGAGAGAAGAGAAGAAGAGAGTTGAGGGAGAAAAGGTCTGTATTTCACATCATAACGAAACCCTAATACAACCTATGTCTTTATACATAGCTATTAGGCCTGACAAAAAAACTCCCCAACCAATCTAGTACATAAAAGCACTCACCAAGCCCCTGTACACCTATGTCTCTCATGCTCTCATCCTCTGGATCTAGACCCAACCCATACATGAATTAGCCCCCTTAGGACCTCTCAAACTAGGCCTTAAAATCCTTAGGATCATCCTAAACCCTAGTCCAAAATAGACCCTCATGTAACTATGCCCGTGCACTGAGCCAACTCAGTCTTAGCACTGAGTCGGCTAAGTTCCACTAGGTTGGCTTAGTCTAAAACTGAGCTGACCCAATTCTATGTCGTTTCAGTAGTCCCGAATGCGTAGTTCTTTATTTTGCTTGTGCACTGAGACTTAGCTAATCCAGTTTTGGATTGAACCAGCTAACCTGCAGAAAATCTTCTTTCTGCAGTCTTGATTCTCCAACTTTGGTTCCTTGCTTCACCTTGTATTCCAGATTTTTGAAGCACCAACCAAGCCCCTGAAATCTTCGAAGCCAACACTATGACTCCTCTCGTGGCCTCCCAAGGCTTTGGAGTACCATAAATCCTCACAATCTCCACCTTGGTGCCCTAAGCCTTGGCAAATCCCTCGGTAATGACCTCCTGCACGATCTCGCTATCCCTATGCACTCGACAGCCCCTATGTAAGCATCACCTCCACCAATCTTCTTTAGCTGTTGTGCACCCTTGAGGCCTTTGGGATGACCGCCTCTATCACTGAAGACCTGTGCTTGCACCTCTGCACCACCCTAAAATCGTAGTATCCTTTTTGCTTAGTAGCTGCATCACTTTTTCTGAACTTTCCTGGAGAACCTAAAGCATTTCTGTACTGGCACTCGCTGCAAATCCTAACATGGTCTCCTCAGAACTATGCCTGTCCTCCTACACATGTCGCTCCACCTAGAACTATGCATCTCTGATGCTGGTGCTAGGATATCGATCCTCCAGCACCTCTCTACTCTGAACTCATGTCAAATTTTCTCTCCACTTGTGAAGCCACCTCTCTAAAGCTCCACCTATATCCGAAGTCCATCCGATGTCGTAGAAGTCAACTCTATCTTTGAGTTCCTCGAGGCCAACCACCCAACGCTATACTATTGGGCCTGTCGCTGTACCTCGAACACCATCGCTGCCCCTTCAAACCCTTCGTGCTCCACGGACCCCTTCAAAGCTATTTTGAATACCTCCACAACCCACGGCCACCTCCAAAACCCAAAAGCTCATCCAACTCTTCTGAATCCAGCAACTGAACCCTAGAAAATTCCACCCTAGTCCTTTTCTTCTGACCCTACACCAGCCATCACTTCAGTTATGCTCGAAGAACCATCCTACACTTGACCCGCGACTCTTTCAGGTGCCCCTATAGAAGAAACCTAATCTATAATACTCCTGGCTACTTGAGACCTCCTAGCGCTCTCTAAGACCTCCTGGCTCTCCCTAAGACCTACTTTCGATCTTTCTGAGAAGCCCTTGACACCATTTACTGAGATACACTCCTCGATTGCTACACCATCGAGCCTCAGCCCCTATGACTCCAGGGTAATGCTCTTGCAGCACTCCAGTGCTCCCTGACTCATCTCTATGCCGCTCTACAGCTGCCCAATCCTAACCTGCTGGACCTCCATGGATCATCCATCTCCATCACTCCCAAGGCTTCAAAATCTAAGCTCTGATCAAACTGCTGAATACATCTTCGACTACTTCCCTACCTTCCAGACATCGAAGGATGTATAGTCACTTCTTCAGCCTTTCTTCGACCATTACCTCTTAAGAAATCTCTTTTCAACAGTTCTACATTATCCATCTTCATAGAAAACCAAGATGCTCTCTGCTGAGATACCTCCCTCGGCTGTTGCATCGTCGAGCCTCTCTCAGCCTTACATCTTCAGAGAAACGCTACTGTAGTACTCCAGCGCTCTTTGCCTATCACATAACCATCATACACTCTGACCTTTCCACCAAGATCGATCAGTAAATCATGCACCAAATCCTTCCACCTCAAGAAAATTCTTTTTCGTTAATCCTCTCAACCTCCACCTTTAACCCGCTGCTCCTGATTGGCTAAACCACAGCAATAACAAAGATAGATTTGAGACATACCATGAAATCCTTATGCAGATTTTTGATTTCATCTTGTACGACTTCTCCTTCCCTTCCATGCACCAACAGGCTCTGAAACTTAGCTCTGATACCAGATATAAGTGCACCAACTAGCATCACCTCTCCCTGATACCAATTGATGTTCCATGATATCGCTCGAACGTCAATCATCCTTGGCATCATAAGCTCTGATACCATGTTGCGGAAGCCTCTGATCTATAATATTGGTCTGAAGGAACCTATGATGTTCTCTATGGGCAGCGAACCACTGATCCTCCACCTAGATCTATGATGCGATGTCTCCCTCCTTGGGCTTGAGGGAGATGCCCCCCTTCTTTAGGCCTTCTTCAAGAACCCTAGGATGGCAAATCTAGAGAGGAGAAGAAGAGAGTTGAGGGAGAAAAGGTTTATATTTCACACCATAATGAAACCTTAATATAACCTATGTATTTATACATAGCCGTTAGGCCCGACCAAAAAACACCCCAGCTAACCCAATACATGAAAGCACTCTTCGAGCCCATGTACACCTATGTCTCCCATGCTCTGATTCTTTGGATCTAGACCTGATCCATACATGAATTAGATCCCTTAAGACCTCTCAAACTAGGTCTTAAGACCCCTAGGATCATCTCAGACCCTAGCCAAAAATATACCCTTGCATAACTCTGCTTGCACACTGAGCCGACTCAGTCTCAGCATTGAGTTGACTAAGTTCCACTAGGTTGGCTCAGTCTGAAACTGAGCCGACCCAGTTCTATATCATGCCAGCAGTCCCGAACATACAGCTCTCTATTTTGCTTGTGCACTGAGACTTAGCCAATCCAGTTTTAGACTGAGCTGGCTAACCTATAGAAAGTCTTCTTTCTATAGTTTTGATTTTTTAGCTTTGGTTCCTTGCTTCACCTTGTATCCCAAATTTTTGAAGCACCAACCAAGCTCCTAAAATCTTCAGAGCCAACATCGTGACTCCTTCCGTGGTCTCCCAAGGCTTGGGAGCATCATAAATCCTCACAAAACCATCCTTAATACATTGCCTCCCTGAATCTGAACAGACCAAAGAGGAAGCAAGTAGTTGCTGGGCAAAGTAATTATATGATAACACCTTGCAACTTCTCAATTTATGAAACTACTATCTGGGTATTAGATACTGAAAGCCCTTATCATATTTGTAATTCGATGCAGGATTTACAGATCAATAGGAGATTTGGTGAAGGCGAGAGTTTTCTGAATGTTGGAGATGGGAGACAAGTTTCAATTCTAGCTTTAGAAATCATGAACCTTGTAATCAATTCTCATAGAGTTATTCTTAGTGACTGTCACTTTTGTCCAAGTTTTTTATTGAATATAATTTTTGTAGGCCTTTTGGCCAAGAACACTTATCAATTTTCAATAAATATAAATTTTTGTAATGTCATTTTGAATGGTGTTACAGTTTATGTTATACAATTAAATAATAAAATTTATCTATTATCATAGCCTATTAATGTAGTCCAGTCCTTCGATAAATGCCCTAGATTAGATGATGTGTCAGATGTCTACTTTTGGCAATGTAGGTTAGGTCATGTTAACAAGGATAGAATAAATAGGTTGGCTCAAGAAGAAATTCTTGAGGTTAATGACTGTGAATCACTTTCGACCTATAAGTCCTGTCTCCTTGGGAAAATGACCAAGTCACCTTTTATTAAAAAGAGTGAATGAGCCATTAAACTAATGGGTCTAGTATATACTAATGTATGTAGACCCATAAGCACAAGCACTAGAGATGGATATTTTTACTTCATAACCTTCATCGATGACCTATCGAGATATGGGTATGTCTATTTAATGAAGCATAAGTTAGAGTCATTTGAAATATTCAAACTATTTCATAATGAGTTAGCAAAGCAAATTGAGAAGAGTATTAAAATTCTTCGATCTGACGAAGGGGGTGAGTATCTTTCCAATGAATTTCTAACATATCTTGGGAAGAATGAAGTTCTCTCTCAATAGACTCCTCCTAGAACATCATAGCATAATGGTGTATTTGAAAGAAGGAATCGAATCTTGTTGGACATGGTTCGATCCATGATGGGGTTTGTTGGTCTACCTATCTCCTTGTGGAGATATGCACTTGAGTCAGCTTGTTATATTCTAAATAGAATTTTGAGTAAGTTTATTTTTAAAATGCTATATACGATGTGCATAGGGCGTAAGCCAGTACTCTCGCACCTTAGGATTTGGAGGTGTCCGACTTATGTCAAATATTTAGTAACGGACAAGCTTGGACCTAGGTCTGAAAAATATAGTTTAATTGGGTACTCAAAATAGATCAAAGAATTTTACTTCTACCTTACTGATGAGCAAAAAATATTTGTCAGCCTTAAGATAGTCCTTTTAGAAAAGGAGTTCCTTTGTGAAGGGACTAATGCCTCTAAGATCGAGCTTGAGAAAGTTTGGTAGGTAAAAAAATTGACACAAGTAGCTGAACCAAAACCTGATTTGATTCGATCAGACTCAGAGCCTAGTGAACTTGCACCCTTAAGGTGATCTAGTAGAGTACCACGTCAGCTAGATAGATACTATGATTTTTTAGTTCGAGATGGTTATCCTATCAAACTCGATGAGAATGATGAGGATCTGATCACCTACATGGATACAACGCAGAGATCTGACTTTAGAAAATGGCTTGAGGCCATGCAATCCAAAATAAAGTCCATAAAGGTCAACAATATATGGATATTGGTTGACCCATCCGAAGGTGTAAAATTCATAGGATATAAGTGGATCTTTAAAAGGAAAAAGGGTGCAGATGGAAAGATGGAGACCTATAAAGTCCATCTAATTGCCAAGGATATCATCAACATTATGGTATAGACTATGATGAGACATTCTCTCCTATGGCAATGCTCAAGTTCATTCATATCATGCTTGCGGTAGCTACGCATTTGGACTATGAAATCTGGTAAATGGATATGAAAACAACTTTCCTAAATAAAAAACTGGCTGAAGAGGTGTATATGATACAACCTGAAGGTTTTACATTCATAGATGAGTATAAGATGTGCAAGCTTCAAAGATTCAATTATAGACTGAAGCAGGCATTTCGGAGTTGGAACATACATTTTGATAGGACGATCAAGACGTATGGCTTCATTAAGAATGAAAAAAAGCCTTGTATATATAAATGGGCTAATGGTCTAGCAATAGTATTCCTAGTATTGTATGTGGATGACATTCTCTTAATTAAGAATGATGTTCCTACATTACAAGGAATAAAGATTTGACTATCATCATCGTTCTCCATGAAGGATCTAAAAGAAGCTTCCTACATCCTAGGAATGAAGATCTATAAAGATAGATCTAAAAGATTGCTTGGGTTATTTCAGTCTACGTATATTGACACTGTGCTGAAGAGGTTCAGCATAGAGAATTTTAAGAAGGGCTATCAATTGATAGGCCATGAAATTTCTCTCTCAAAGAGGGATTGTCTAACAACACCTCAAGAGACAGAGCATATGAGTAGAATTCTATATGATTTGGTAGTAGGTTCTATTATGTATGCCATGACATGTATGTAACTAGATGTGGCATACTCACTAGGGATAGTGAATAGATACCAATCTGATCTAGGGGAGAACCACTGGAGAGTTGTTAAAAACATCCTGAAGTATTTGAGAAATACTAAGAACCAATGGATTATTTATGGTGAGTCAAACTTGAGACTTATGGGATTTATAGATTTTAGTTTCCAGTCTAATCATGATGACAGCAAGAGTGTGTCAGAGTATATGTTTATCCTTAATGGTGGTGTTATCTATTGGAAAAGTTTCAAGCAGCACACCGTGGCTGATATAGTATGCGATATGGAATATATTGCTGCATCAGATGCTGCCAAAGAAGTTGTGGCTAAAGAAGTTCATCACTGAGCTTGGAGTAGCACCCTCCCTCGATGGTCCAATTCTACTCTTCTATGATAGCTCTAGAGCCATAGCTCAGGCGAAGGAACCAAAGGCACATCAGCGGATGAAGCAGATTCTACACTGCTTCCATCTTTTTTGGGAGATCATGGATCGAGGTGATATTGATCTTCAGAAGATCGATGGAAAGGAGAACTTGACCAACCCATTCACTTAAGTGATTGCAGTGAAGGAGTTTGACGACTTCAAGTCAAAGATGGATATACGATATTGCACCGATTGGCTTTAGGTCAAGTAGGAGATTATTGGGAATAGTATCTCAAAGCCAATCATCAGTCTGTTGATGATTGAGCTATTTTATGTAATTATATATAAATTATTAATTAAATAAAAATTATTCTAGCTTTATTTATCATAAATTTTTTATCTTCTAATGAACTTCTATCTGTTGTGATGAAGTTCTTAGGACTATTTAAAATTGACAAAAGAGGATTTATTGTTTAGTTTATAAAATTGTTCATAACCAAATGATACATTGTTACTAAGGATGATAATATCTATTGAGTATAGATTGTTGTGTGCCATATAGGTTGGTTATCCTCTTAACTAAAGAGTATGGAGACATTGGTATGGCATACAGGTGAGATTTGGGATATATTTGCACTGAATGAGATCAACTTTGGAGCTTTTCTGCTATCAAGAATTGCTCCAATGGAATATAGGCATAAGTGTCCCTCCGACCTGAGATCACCACGGTGACTTCCAAGCAACTCACTATGCTTTGGTGTGGGACTACCTGAATTTCTAATTCAGTGATGGAAGATTTTTGGGTACAGTTAAGTACTTGAGGAGTCTGTGTGTGAGTTAAGATGGGATTGACCACTCCTAATTTTAGGAGTTGTGTTCAATAGTATTTCAATTTAGCAAAGTCTTGCCCAGGATAGTTCTAGTGAGGAGATACAGGACTAATTGCTTTGAGACATAAATTGGATGTATCTTCTAGGATTGACAGTTTAACCCTAAGTCATCCTATGCATAGAGGTCAAAGGGATTAATTATGTGGTAACCATATTCACATAGGTTCTGAATATTGCGATTGCACTATTCGACCTATTTAGTCATCGAGTACCATTGGTAGATGGTTACTTCGATTAGTATAGAAAATTAGCTCCTGTGCTATCGATTTAGGTTCGAACCTATGGGGTAACACATATTAGAGATTCCTACTCGATCTAATGGCTATTCTATGGAAGATTAAATAGTGATTTGATCGCTAATTTAATTGAGAAATAATTTATGATCAAGTCTAATTGAATTGGATTCAATTTGACTAGATTAAGGTTATAAGATAACCTAATGACCAAGGAGGTTTGATCTCCAATTTGATTAGGAGTTGGGCTTGATTAATTTCTAATTTGATTAGGATTTAACTAATCCTAATTAAGCTAAATAAGTTGAGTTTAATTTGGTCCAATTGGGCCAACCAATTTGGATTGGATTGGTTTAATTCGATGACTAGTGTAAGACTAGTTTGACTAGTCTTCCCATGTGTCACATCATCCTTTGATTTTTGCCATTCAATCTCCATGAGAAAGATGTTTCTCATAAGTTTTTTCCATGCAAGGGAGGGAGTGCATTCTCCCTTCTCACGTGCCTTATGGATTGGTTAGATTTGGTTAGCAATTGAATTCTAATAGGATTTGGATTTGAATGGGTAACCAATTGATCTAAACCAATCCCTCACACCTTCCATGTTTTGTGTACTTCTGTAAAATGCTAAATTTTATGGACATGTGATGAGGAGAGAAAGACAGAGATACCAGAGAAGAGAAAGTCTCTTCTCTACATGCATGAAAAAGGAAGAGCTTGTGCAAACGTTTTTTGAGTGAGTGCATACCCTAGGATCTATACCTAGGGTTTGGGATTCTAGCTTGTGAGTTACGAGGGGCATGATTTCACAAAACTGCTGGAAGGCCTCCTCTTCATATCTTCTGCATTCATTGGGATCCAGAGCATCCTAAGACTGCATGAAGAAGATCAAAGGAGTTTGATCTATATGAGCCTATAAAGACTTCTATACGAGCTAGCACTTAGGAGGAGTTGATCAAGATCAGGATCTCGTGTAGATTATCCATGGAGGCCAGACACTTGTGTGGCTGCATCACGGCGATCAGATCTACATCAAGGAGATCAGATTACAGAGTTCATCTACCCATAAAAAGGTAATATGTTCTGAATACATAGAGCAATAAAAATAGTTTTACTGCTGTTGCTATTTTTATTTTTCAGATATGCATAAATATATGACACATTAGATCCTACTTATGTAGAGCTTTCAGATTAAATCTGTAGTCCTTATTATTAATTTAATTAATAATTGTTTTCTCTACATTTATTTTTTGAAAAAAGTTTTTGAAAGTAGAGCTAATAACCCCACATGCCTTTCCTTCAGTGCGCTCGTCACACGAACACCATCGTCTCTCTGCTGATCTTTGCGCTAAATACTTTGAATTTTCTTTGTTGATTGTGCCCAACCTTTAGGCACAGAGAAGAGGGAGAGGAGGGGGCACGGAATAGAGGATAAGGCGGCAGCCTTGCGGCATGGTAATTGGATCACTTGCAAACCCTAGGTGCAGGAGGGGTTTAAATAGACCTCCTTATGCCATGCAGTGCCACACAGCATCAATGAATCATATTTGTTGATTTAATTAGATCAAAATCTGATTGGCCAGGTGATGTCACCTAATCCAATCAAGTTAGAGACCCCATAAATCCTCCTTAGATGGCACCATAGATGGATAATCTCGAAAGAGTGGGCGCCTAGGTCTTTGATCCCATCTAAAACCCTAGAGTCCCATTCATATGGGACTCTCTTCCCTTTTTCCCATGTGCGCATGCCATAAGGGCCGACCCTCTTATTTTTTCTCATGAAAATCCTCTTTGGGACATGCACCCTAGATGAAAATAGGGGGCGCACACCTCCTCCCCTCTTTTATTTCTTGCAAAGATCGGGTCAATATCCTAATCGAACCGAAAATGGTAGGTTGTATCAGGAATTGGCAGGTATTGTTTTTTTTCCAACCGAGAGATTAACACAATCCTTTTCTAATCTGGACAAGCTCTAGTCTGACTAGAATAAACTCTTATAGGGTTCTCAAGTATGCCCAAATCAATTTGGCTAAGCCGAGACAAACTAGAAAGACTACAGAAGAAGAATGTTAGGCTCAATTATGTGCTAGCACAATTTTCTTTAATCTAATTTGATCTAATCCAAATTAATCAAATTGGGTTAGCCTAATTGATCATATCCAGACCCAAATCCTTATTTTTATGATCCAATTAAGTTTAATTCTATAGGATAATGAGACATGTCACGATCTCAGTCATCGACATCATCAAAATACCTTTCGATGGATCAGAACATTTTTGATTCATCCAATTAGAATGATCGATCATCAATATCATTCTAATTGCTTCTAAAATCTACTAGTGATATCTAGCAATATATGGTGGCAACACATCAGAACTAAAGATGAACATCTCAATGCAGCTATCTATGTGATTGAGTTCTCTATCTTAAGCCTTGATAGGATTACGGTTAAGGTAAACTCATCGAACCCAACATCTTGTCATATAATTGAATCATTCAATCTGAGTTTGTTGTGAAAAGATAACAAAATCTCTTTCTATTATCTTCACACTATCATGGCCATGGGCTTATGGACTCGATCTTATGATCATCATAGGACAACTCCTCATCTACCGAGGTAGATAGATCTCCTATTGGTGCAATCCAATTTCTACAATGAATATGCTATAGCCAATGCACACCTCAGGATTCTAATTGACTAGAAAATTGAGTTATGGTATAGTCAAACTATAACATACTCAAAGTAAACTATCGATGCACCTTAGGTCAAAGAACTAGATACGCCATTGCAGCATCGATCTAGTCATCGACGAGAAGGTAGACTCCCTTATGACTACTCAAGGTGGTCACTCTTAGTGCCCTCATTCTCTAACAAATACCTATACTCTCACTTCGGTATCTCCACACCATAGACTCAAGACTCATCTATCCTAAGAAAGCGATCATACACCAACCTTCTGGATCATTCACCATCCTCTTGATGATCCTACGGTCGAGAGCTATTTATGAGTTAATTATGAAAATACATGTCTTAAATATTCAACTCCTGAAAATATGTATTAATATTCCATTAACTCAAAGGATGTATCACATATACTATGTACACAATGTGATAGAATAAAATAATTCTTTATTAATTTTAAGCCTAAATTATAAAAATATTTCTTGAAGTGTATTACAAGTGTCCACCAATTTGACTTCTAGGACACTCATCTAACAAACTCCCACTTAACCTAAAGCCAATTGGCCACAATCTTTTGCTAGGTCAATGGCTTTGTCAAGGTGGGCTTCGATCTTCTATTGGCTTAATGGCATTATCAGTGGATCAGCCACATTGTCTGCGGTGTCAATTCTCTTAACATCAACGTATTTCTTTTCGAGGTAATCATAGATCAGGTGATATCGCCGCTCCATATGCTTCGACTTTTGGTGAGACCTCGGCTCTTTAGCTAGGGCTATGGTGCCACTATTGTCGCAGTATAGAGGGATAACATCCGATGGCATCACTTCAAGCTTTGTGGCAAACTTCTTGTACCAAAATGCTTCTTTCACAGCTTCTAATGCAGCAATGTACTCAGCTTCCATCGTGAAGTCTGCAATCATGGTCTGCTTGGAACTCTTCTAGCTTATGGCACCATCATTGCAAACAAATAGACTTTTAGATGTCGACTTCCATCATTTATGTCAGACATAAAGTGTGAGTATATATACTCCTGAACTTGGAGTTCTCCATTTTCAAAAACTAGAAACATATCCTTAGTCCTTCTCAAGTACTTAAGGATACACTTCACAGAAGTCCAGTGCTCTTTGCTTGGATTCGACTGATATCTACACGTAACATTCACAACATGCAGAAAATCAAGTCGCATACACAGCATGGTATACATGAGGCTCCCTATTGCCGAAGCATAAGGGATCTTGCTCATGTGTTCTATCTCCTCAGATGTATTAGAACATATCTTTTTGGAGAGATGAATGCCATGTTTGAAAAGATCTAGTCCCCTCTTAGAGGATTCCATGCTTAACCCTTTCAGCACCTTCTTTATGTATATTGGTGTGAAATCTAGTCGATGCCAAAACTGAATGGAGCTGGAGAAGCTGAGGTCGCCATTGGGACCTGCAAAAGAAGTCCAAATTGGAGGAGGGGTGGCTCCAATAGAATCCTCCAACAGTCAAGTCAGCTCTTCTGGCCAATAGAAATGAAATGCTCAGTAGAGAAAGTAGCAAAGTTTTGAGAAGGAGAATGAGAGCTTGGAGAAAACTTATCTGAAGGGTCCTTTTTATAGACGGAGCTTATAATAAACTGATAGTGACAGTCACAACCATCTAGTAGTGGGCCATTCAGGGTTACATGAAGTTTGTTATGCAGAGTAGTGTCCATTGTCATGATGCATCTATTATCATGACATGCAGGTGGTTGAGATTTAATTATTGAAGTTCATAAGAGGTACGCGTCGGCAGCAAAGAGCTTCAAGTTTCATCAATTTTAGAGGAGTTCAGACTCCTTCAGGGTCGTCTGTGTATAAGTGGGTTCATGCTATGCAAATTGCTGGATCCATGTAGGCATAGAGGCCCTCCTAGGCAACTACATGGAGTTCGATCGGAAGGGATTTAGAAGTCCACTAGAGAAATCCTGAAGGAAGTCTGTCGGAGGAACCCGAAAGGAGGTCTGCTGGAAGGATCTGCATGTAGATCCGTTGGAGGAGAAATCTGAAGGAAAATTCATCTAATGGAGGAATCTGACTAAAGGAGAAGTTCAGAAGGAGTTCGGTTGATATAGAAGTTTGGAAGGAGTTCGACTGATGAAGAAGTTTGAAAGAAGTTCGGCTGATGGAGAAGTTTGGAAGGAGTCTGACTGTAGAGAAGTCTAGAAGGAGTTCGGCTGATATAGAAGTCCAAAAGAAGATCGACCGATGGAGAAGTCCGAAAGGAGTTCGATCGATAGAGAAGTCTGAAAGAAGTTCGACTGATGGAGAAGTTCGAAAGAGGTAATCTGCAATTGAAGCTCTTATGTGATTACAAATTACACTTGGTTGAGCATTAGACCGAACTTCGACGAGTGCGAGGTTTACCCCTAACAATAGTCCCCCTACTCCTAAGTTCGAACTTCGAAGGAAGGAAGTAAAAAGATGACTGCCAAAGTTCTTTTCTGGATTCCTGCACTCATTTGGATGAGACATTTTGGCATTTATCATGCTGGCACCGAAGCTTTTTAAGTCTGAAATGGGTTTGAGAAGACGGCCCTTCATATTTTTCATCAAAACTCTACCCCAGGTATGGTAACACAAAGACTCCATCTGTTGCCACTTCTCTGTTATGATGAGTGCGACACGCGGTGCATGCCGATTGGCTAAAGTCGATCCACAATCATAACTACCTCGGATTGCCTTTGGCTATTTAAGATCTTCTCCTCTCATCTAGAAGTCATTCCTGCTTGAGTCTTCTTCTTCCTCTGGTCGCCGTTCTTCTTTCACCCAAGGGTCTTAGCTTCCTCCCTCATCTTCTTGGATTCTAGATGCCCTTTCGACTAGTTCTCATCGCACCCACTATCTTTTCATCCTCCCCAAATAGCTTAGATCAGTTTTCCAACCCTTCTCTTTAGATATTCATGCTTTTTAGCTTCTTGCTCCTCCGATTTCTCTGTGGCAATATTTGTCTTGGTTTTTGAAGGTTTTCTTGGGATTTTATTTCAATCTGAATATCTTCCAAAACCTCTCACTCCCACGGTTCTTGGAGCTCGCCTAGATCAACCTTCCTAGACCCTGCACCTCTGATCAAGGTCGAACCTAGGAACATACCTCACTCATCCTTCATCCCGACACCATCCCATCCATTCTTACTCTAGATGATCTTTCTCTAATTCAAATTCAATATGAAATCCTTTCAAAATATGACCTTGAACATTCTAGTTTGGATGACCAAGTCAAGTCTCCTTCGATCGATCGATTTTGCTTGTACTTAAAGATCTTGTGTGCTGGGCTTCGGATCCCACCACCCCCTTTGTACTTTCCCTCTTTCAATTTTTGAACATCTTCTTTGCATCCGTTGTACTGAACTTCTTTTGGTTCGTCATAGGCTTTCTTTCTCTCTGCCACCTAGCCGAAGTTTGGTCAACTATCTCATAATTCTGAAACTTCTACACTTTTAAATGCCACCTTTCCGCAAAGGACTGGTGGTACTTCTCCCCCAAGTTTGGCAAGAAGGGGTTGCTGAAAGGCACTCCTTCCTCTAATCAAAACTAAAAGAAAAAGTACTTCTTCATCTGATGTCCCATCTTGTTATTAGATCTTCCTCCTTGGGATCACATTAGAGAGTCGGTTCGTCAAGTTCCCAGCTTAGATAAAGTTGATCTTGATTCCTCCAATAAACTTAAAACATTTCGAGCTCCTTTTCTTCCCAACCATCTGAAAGAACATACCTTGTTCAACCTGAGCTTGAGTCTTCTCAATCCTACTGGTACATTTTTCTACTTTTTGAATTCTTCGTATGGTTTCACATATATGTACTATCACTGATTGTGATTCTTTTTCTATTATAGAAATGGATACTGAAGCTATCAAAATGCTCACCAAGGGACTTTACACTGCCATAAGAGGAAAGAAGAAGTGCCAGGTGGTAGCTCAAAGAGGACGAAGGTTGGCGCTCCAAGCTTCGTGGCCCCTACCACCATTGCCATTGCTTTCGAGGTTGTCGCCAGCATCGAGGTTGCCCTAACTGCTGAGGTCGGCACTGTTGGTGGGGATTTCATGACTCTTGCACCCTTGGGCCCTTCTAGTGGAGATCAAGCTCCAGAGCTTCCTGCTGAGGGAGAGATGGGGGAAGGAAAGAAGAAAAAGAAAGTGGTCGTAAAGATGCTCTACAAGGCTCGTCCTGACGAGCCAAGCATTGACCATGGTGAATTAGGAGAAGACCCCTTCGATGACCCAGAGATCATTCGAGATTTAACTGATAAGACAGCCATGCCGGAGGTGGTGGCCATATGGCTGACCTTGACCCCTGACAGCTCATTTGGGGTTCTCTCGAAATCATCCTCAGGGTGATTACTCCGTTGCTCGACTTTTTCTCTTCTCTTCTGCTCATTTCTTTTTTTTTTCCTTTTTTTTTAACATCAATCATTTATTGTAGTCAGGTCACCAAATGCTCACCCACATCAAGAGGGCATACCATCAGGAGATAAAAGCATAGAAGGTCCAGGAGGACCTTCGAGCTGAGATCCATCATCTTCAGAAAAAGACTATCGAGGCTGAACACCTCGCAGAGGAGAAGGTGGTGGAAATCAAAAATCTCCAGGGTGTACTTTAGAAAGAGGAGTTCGTCTCAGGCGGACTCAAGGCCACATTGGCCCTAGAGGAGGAGAGGAAGAAGGTAGCTAAGAATAAGGTCACCGAACTAGAAGCCCAGATGGCGAAGTCGATCTTGGAGGTGATGGCCTGGGTTGTGAAAGAGTTTAAGACCTCTTCCAAAATGAAGAACCTGAACATCGAATTTGGCCAATAGGCGTTCATCAAGGGGTCTGAGCTCTACAAAGGCAAGGTGATCCGGACGTTCCCTAAGCTCGACCTTGGATTTTTGGAGGAGGAGGACGACACAAAAAAGGGACCTTCCAATGCCACAGTTGATCCCTTCCTTATTGAGCCTATTTTTGATCCGTTCGATCCTGCCGTAGAGGTGCCTGAGCTAGTTCAGGAATTCGAGGCAGCTGACAGCACTCTGGCTTCGTCTGCCACCTTCCCTCCTGAGGTTGAGATCCTTGAGTAGTTGTACACTTTTCTTTCTCTTTTTTTTTACTCTGTACTCAGAATTTCTAATTAAATGCGAGTGAATTTTTTTTTTGTCTATACCTTTGAGCATTTTTCATACTTTGAATGCAGTCTCCCATAACGCTGATCCACTACCTCAGGAGGTTCCCCTGAAACCTTTAATGAAAAACCTGAGGAAGGAAGTCCATCATCTGAAGAAGAGGTTGAAGAACATGGAGGATGACCTTCAAGCCTTGTGGAAGAATGCTTCGAAGTTGACCAAAGAGGTTACTCACCTTCAAAGCTTACACATGAAGGACTTCATGAGTTTTAGCATTCAAAAGGGGAGCTTCGAGAGAGAGCTGGCTGAATTCTAGAAGAACGCAAGCAACAAGTCTTGGATGCTGATGGCGAAGATCGGCTCCCTCGAGACTCAACTTAAGGCAGTGAAGGAGAAGATTCAACTTCTAGAGGGGAGCTTGCCGTGGTCCTCTGATAAGGCATGATTCGAGTGGGATCAGTCAACGAGGTTCTCTACACTTCAAAATCAACTGCATGATGCTGAGCTTACATATGAGACATATCGATTTGACTGGAGTGATAGGACATCCAAGCTAGAACAAAAGCTTCATGCTTCCAATGACGAAGTAGCCCGACTCCAACGGTGACTTGATGATGGCTTCTAGGTTGGTACAAGTAGGGAGGCTGAGGAGATCGCCTTCTTGAGGAGGACCATTAGTGAACTCTTAGAGTCGATCAGTGCAGGAGAGGCTGAGGTGTAGTGGCTAAAGCTCGAGTTGACTTGTGAGCATCAGGCTACCAAGGATGCGTAGAACAAGTCTGAGGTCCTAAGGATGAGGCTGTGAGAGTCAAAGAAGAACTACCGTCGAGCCGACAAGATGTTTCACGATAACATGATGAGGCGGAGAGAGCTTGAGGAGGAGGTCGATCGTTTGAAGGAATCTTTGATAATGGCCACCAATCTGAAGTCTGAAGAGTTTGGCCCTTCCTAAGATTCCAGTGGCCTTTCTCTTTCTCCCCTTTCTTTTTTAGTGTAATCGATCTTGTCGACCTTTGTTTTGCTTGTAATGAACTTATTTTTATAATGAAATAGTATCTTTTTTATTATTTTTATTTTCCATGAATTCGAAGCTTGGTCGTGGCTTCACTTTCTTTACTTTGCTTTCCTTTGTGTCATCTTGTAATGAAGTGGTTGTTGTGGATGCCTATCCGAGGTCCTTTTTGCGGACCTAGAAGCAATTTTCCTTATTGCACCTGATATGGTCGAGTAATTATAGGAGAAATACGTGTAGGGATCGGTGATAGGGTTTCTTCCTTCTCTTTACTTTAGGTTGGGGGTTCGTTTGGGACCACTGGATGGGCCCCCCTTCTTCCATTTTCTTCTCGGCTTAGGTTAGCAAGGCCTTCAACTTTTCTCATGTTAGGATGAGGTCCTCCACCTATTCCTAATAGGGCTATAGGAGCATGAAAGGGTCATTGAAGGGGCCTCTTCCCGCATCCCGACTTAAGCAATCGAGATCTTTGCTTTAGGTCAATGTTAGGATAAGGTTCTCCTTCTATTCCTAATAAGGCTATAGGGGCACAAAAGGGCCATTGAAGGGGTCTCTCCCCACATCCCGACTTAACTAATGAGGTCTTTGCTTTGAGCTCAATGTTAGGATGAGGTTCTCCTCCTATTCCTAATAGAACTATAGGGGCACAAAAGGATCGTTGAAGGAGCCTCTTCCCACATCCCAGCTTAAGTAATTGAGGTCTTCGCATTAGCTCAATGTTAGGATGAGGTTCTCCTATTCCTAATAGGGATATAAGAGCACAAAAGGGCCATTGAAGGGACCTCTCCCCACATTCCGACTTAAGTAACCGAGGTCTTCACTTTAGCCCAATGTTAGGATGAGGTTCTCCTCCTGTTCCTAACAAGGCTAGTTTCGTCTAATGACAAAGTTTGGGAGGCTATTTTCTATCATCATAGTTTTGCACCAAGATTGAAGATATTAAAATAAGGAGATTTTATTGAAATGAAATTATTGATCGTACATGCGTAAGTTCTCCGAGTTCCATGGGCATGGAAGATTGGTGCCTTCGAGCTCCTTCAAGTAGTAAGTTTCATGCTGGACAATCTCTTTGACTTCATAAGGACCTTCCCAATTTGGGGCAAGCTTTTTTTGGTTCTGAGGTTGTGAAATGACTGCTTGTCGAAGTACCAAGTCTCCCACTTTGAATATTTTGCCTTTTACTCTAGAGTTATAGTAACAGACCACTCTTTATCTATAAGCAGCCATCCAAACTTGGGCTTCTTCTCATTTTTTCTCCAACAAATCAAGATTTGCTCTGAGGTCCTACAAATTGCATTGCTTGCTAAAGGCTACAACCCATGCCGACGGTAGCTTGAGCTCAATTGAAATGACTGCTTCCATTCTGAAAGTTAAAGCGAACGGCATTTCTCTAGTTGGCAGCTTTTGGGTAGATCAGTATGCCCATAGGATATGGTAAAGCTCGTCCACCCAAGTCCTCCTTGCTCTTTCAAGTCTTGCTTTGATGCTATGCAATAGGATTCTTTTGGTCACTTCAGCTTCGCCATTTGCCTATGGATGGGTTACTAATGTAAAATGGTGGGAGATGTTTAAATCTTCATAAAATTTGACAAATTTTGCTTTGACAAACTATCACCCATTATCTGTTATGAGGATCTGAGGTAGGCCAAATCTATAGACAATCAACTTCCAGACGAAGTCCTACAGTTTTGCTTTAGTGATTTTTGCTAGAGGTTTAGCCTCGATCCACTTTGTGAAATAATCTATCACCACCAAGAGAAACTTATGCTGGCCAGATGCCATGGAAAAAGGGTTGAGTATGTCCATTCTCCATCATGCAAATGGCCACGAGGCACTCAAGTGTGCAAGTTCGAAAGCTAGCTGCCTTTGAATGTTTGCATTTCTCCGATAATGGTCATATTTTTGACATACTCTATAGAATCATGGTACAAGGTCGACTAATAGTAATCCTATTGAATTAGTCTATGTGATAAGAATCTAGCCCCTACATGACTTTCGTAGATTCCTTCATGCACTTTCCATAATGCAAAGTCGATTTCTGAATGTCGGAGACATCTCAAGAGCGGTAGAAAATATGATCTTTTATACAGCTAGCCTTCGTACAGAACATACCAGGAGGCTTGATTTCTATGTTTTCGAGCTTCTTTTGGGTCACGAGGAAGAGCTCCATCCTTGAGGTAAACAACTAGCGGGTCGATCTAGCTTGACTCATGCTTGACTTGCATAATGAACTGTGACTCCTCCGAACTTGGGCATTTCAGAACATCAAAAAATACTTCCTTGGGTAGCTCAGTGGGGGCTAAAGTGGCCAACTTAGAGACAAAATCAACTCTGGTATTTTTTGCCCTCAAAATCTATTGGATGCTAAAACTGTTGAAGGCTAGAGTCAAATACTTCACTTTCTCAAGATATTTTATCATGCTCTCCTCCCAAGCTTCATAACTACACCAAACCTATCCTACCACCAGTTGAAAATTACTGTATACTTAAAGCCGATCTACTTCCAACTCTTTAGCTATCTTTAACCCTGCTATCAGATCTTCATATTCGGCCCCATTATTAGTCACAAGAAATTCAAAGCGCAACATATATTCGATGATGACTCCATCTGGGTTATCAAAGATCAACCCTACGCCCACACTAGAAATATTAGATGAGCCATCCACATATAGGGTCCAAAAATTTTCAGGAAGGTCGGCTCTCTCTTCAGGGGAGCCCGACCATAACCATGGAATACTAGTTTCGTTCTATTCAAGCTTGGCTTCATCTAGAATGTTGCATTCCATTATAAAATCTACTAATATCTGGGCTTTGACTGATAGCTGAGGCTGGAAGTTGATATCAAATTTTGTAAGTTCGATAGCCCACTTTGCGATTCTTTCGAAGGCATTCATTCGATGAAGGACTGCTTTAATTGAATGATCAGTGAGAAGAGTTATGGTGTGCTCCTGAAAATAAGGTCGGAGCCTCTGGACTGCAATCAATAGAGCATAAGTTAGTTTTTCTAATCTAATATACCTGGTCTCGGCATCCCTCACGACTCAACTTATGTAGTAGATCGACCACTGTATTTTTACCTCTTCTTTGACTAGGACTGACACATGGGCTGCTGGGAAGACTATCAGGTACAAAAATAATTCCTCTCTAGGTTCGGGCTTTGCTAATAGAGGAGGTGAGCAGAGGTAGTCCTTGAGCTCTTTAAAGGCTTGTTGACATTCGATGGTCCAGTAGAAGTTCTTCGACTATTTTAAGACCTGAAAGAGAGGCATACATAGCTCGACCAACCTCAAGATGAAGCAGTTCAGGACTGCCACCTTTCCAGTCAGGTGCTGAATTTTTTTAATTTATTTTGGAGCAGTCATCTCTTGAATGGCCCGAATCTTTCCTAGATTTGCTTCAATTTCATGCCTCAACACCATGAATCCCAAGAATTTTCCTAAAGTTACACTGAAGGCGCACTTGACTGGGTTTAGCTTTATCTTGTACCTCCTGAGGGTGCTGAAGGTCTCTTCAAGGTTGGCAATATGATTTATTGAAGCTCGGCTCTTGACAAGCATGTCATCTATATATACCTCCATGTTGCGGCCAATCTGCTCCCTGATGATTTTGTTGACCAGGTGCTGGTACGTTGCCCTTGCATTTTTGAGGCTAAAAGGCATAACCCTATAACAGTAAAGACCACGATCAGTAATAAAAGCGATCTTCTCCTCATCCTCTAGTGCCATTCGAATTTGGTTATAGCCAAAAAAGACATCCATGAAGGTGAGGAGCTCATGGCCCGAGGTTGCATCCACCAGTTGATCAATCCTAGGTAGGGGGTAGCTGTCTTTTAGATAAGCTTTGTTCAACTTTTTGAAGTCTAAGCACATTCTCCCCTTGCCGTTCGTCTTTTTGATGAGTATGATGTTAGAGATCTAGTTCAGATAGTTGACTTCTTTGATGAATCTAGTCTTGAGGAGCTTGTCAACTTCCTCTGTAATTGCTTTCTACCTCTCTGGAGCATGGCTGTACATTTTTTCTTTCACTGGCCAATGTTTAGGGTGAAGGAAAAACACTATTATCCACCATAGGATCGTGCAGATCTGATCAAATCTAAGGATGATTTTTTTAAAAATTCTTAAATAATTCGATCAAATTTAAGAGTTCTTAGATCTAATTATGATGATCTGATATTAAAAATTAAAAATTAAAATTAAATCAAATTTAATTTAAAGTACCTGATTAGGTAATCTAATTATCCTGTAATGATCCTATTGATTCCTAAGGTTCTGAAAGGAGCCATGCACGTGCCTGGCCTCTACTAGTATCCACTTGGATAGGATCTAAACATCTTCTCCACATGAACCTTTTCTCTAAAAAATAGATCTAGATCTGATCCAAAAAATCTTCAAAACTATTTCTGAAGGCAGCCCGTCTGTCACACGAAACATCATCGTGTAGATCCTGAATATTATATCAAAAACCTTAGATCTTCTTCTCAGATTTGTGCCTAACTTTTTAGGCTTGTAGAAGAGAAGAAGAAAAAGGATAAAAGGGGTGTGGGATATCAGGGATGACAGACCTTGGGCATGTAAAATTATTTCTTGCATTGAATACACTTTGACATGAGAAAGGCTTTTATGTCCAATGCCTACTTATAGTCCCTTTTGACCAAACTAACTTGTTTATTTTATCAGTAGGACTCTAGGACTTATTCTCCATGGAAAACCATCAGATTTTATCTATTTTTTTTATCAAAAATAATTCAAAAAGGTGTCAGCATGAGTAGATAAGAAAGAGTCAACTGCACCTAGGACTCTTCTCTTAAGAGTTTGATCCAAATCAAACTCTAGCATAACTCAGTCTACACCTCCAAAAATCACAAAATTTGGTACACCAATGAATAATGCATTCTGTATCACATACCCAAACATGATTAAAATGATTTCTAGATTATTTTTTAAAAATATCTGATCAGGTGACCATTAATTCTCTTAAATAGGTCAACTTTTGACCCTAGTCCAATTTGACTATGAATTGATTTAATTTCTATAATTAATCTGATCTAGACTTATTTCAGTCAGACAAAAATAAATTTATTCTAAATACAAGAATGAGTTAAATCAAATTTGACTTAGTTGCGATAAATCAGAAAGATTTTAGAAGGAGAAAGTCAGGCTCAATCATGTGCTAGCATGATTACCTTGAACTTGATAGGATCTAATCCAAATCAATCAAACTAGCTTAGCTCAATTGATGATATTTAGATTCAAACTCTTTTTTATGTGACCTAGTTAGATTCAGTTCTGTATGGTAATGAGACATGTCACGATCTCCATCATCGACATCATCAAAACATCTTTCGATGGATCAAAAGTTTTCTGATTCATACAATTAGAATGATTGATCATCAAAATCATCCTAATTGCTCCCAAAATCCACCAATGACACCTAACAGTATGTGGTGGCAACCCATCAGAACTAAAAGTGAACCTCTCAGTACATTACCTATATGATTGGGTTCTTCTATCTTGAGCCTTGATAGGATTAGGGTTAAGGTGAACTCGTCAAACCTAATGTCTGTCATATGAATTAATCATTTTATTTGAGTCCAACCTAGGTTGGCCGAGGATTGCATTATAAGTGGATAGTGCTTTTACTACCAAAAAATTCACTCATGTCCTAGACTGTCTTGGATAGTTCTCTATAGCCACAACCAAAGTTATCATACCTTCAACTGGTACTATGTCGCCAGTGAAGCCTACTAATGGGAAGTTCATTGGTCCAAGCCGACTATTAGGTATAGACATTTTGGAGAAAATATCATAAAATAAAACATCAGCCAAACTTTCATTATCAATAATGATGCGACGTACATCATAGTCATCAATGTTTAGAGAGATTACAACTGCATCATTATGCGGGAACTGAACTCCTTAAGCATCTACTTCAGTGAAAGCTATGGGTTCTTCAATCCTCTGTCTCTTCATCGATCCTTTAGATCCATTTGGCCTCCTCTCATCGAAGTCATCTAGAAATTGTATTGATGATGTCGAGAGGTGGTCGGTCTCCCTGCTGCTCTTCTCTCCTTGTTGGTTCGGGCTGGGGTAGCCCCCTTGGCCGATCTTCTCTTCCTTTGGGCCGATGTCGTAGAAATTGGCCAAGCCAGCCTCACCTGATGAGCTCCTTGATCTCATCCTGGAGCTGAATACATTCTTCAGTATCATGATCATGATCATGATGGTAGAGGCAGTATTTGTTAGGATTATGCTTGTCAAGATGAGTGCGCATCCTCTCCGACCTTGGCAGTTGCTCCTTGATCTCCATCAGTACTTATATTTTTAGAGCATTGACGGGGGCATAGTTATGAAATCTTCTAAGGGGGAGCCTTTTCATGCTCTTCTATCAGGACTTCTTTGATGACAAGCTCGAGGAGGAATCCGAGCTCGCATGCACTCAGTGGGAGTCTGGGAGCGCAGCCAAACTTCGTTCGGCTTTTCTTCAACTAAGGGCTTGCTAGATTCGTTTGCCTACTGCTCTCTTGTGGTTTCCTTATCCTTCAACTTGAAGGCTTCTTCAGCTCGAGCATATCCTTCAGCTCAAGCTAGCAGATTAGCAAAATCCCTAGGATACTTCTTCTCTAGGGAGAATAATAGATCATTCTTTTAAAGATCATCCTTCAGCACGGCCATGATAACAGCCTGATTCAAATTTTGGACCTCAAGGGCAACAGATGGATTCTCCCTCTTTCTGCTTGATATGGATGAGGGAATCTGAGCCTCATCGAGGACATCGACTGCTGATAAAGTGAGCCATGAATTCATGGCTTATCTGATCGAAAGAGAAGATTGTATCCAACTTCAGCACCAAGTACCAATTTCTTGCTGTCCCCTTCAGAGTAGATGGAAAAGCTTGGCACAAGATGACGTCTGGTGCACCATGGAGCAACATCATGATTTAAAAGGCCTTCAAGAGGTCGATCGGATCAGAGGTCCCATCGTAGCTTTCAAATTATAAAATCTTGAAGTTCGGTGGGATTGGCTCCTACATGATTTGATGAGAGAAAGAAGGATCGGTGCAGATATCATACCGTGAGAGAAGGAAGCCTGGTAGAGTTTCTCAATCCATCGGTTCATTTTCTATATTTTTTTATCGAGAACATTATTTCAATTATAGATCCTGGAAGGCTTCTAGCTGTAGATGGAGAAGGTTACTTCTGAAGAGGAATCATGGTTAGAATAAGGTTCTTCAACTCTCTATTTTTCCTTCCCATGAGTGATGGGTCTGCTAACCCACGTATGCCTCCTTGGGATCGGTTCTTAACACCTCGATGGGGGGTTTTTCGATAGATCCACCATCGAAGGTTGCTGCATGGCCTGCACCATTTCGAGAAGGCCTCAAATATGCTGCATTAATAAGTTGAATTGCTTTGGATCTACCATGGTCGCCAGTGGAGGAGGTTGAGGTGCTGGTGATGGGATAGGGATGGGCTGATCTAGTAGTAGAAGTGGCGGATCACCGGGTGGTTGTCTTCTTTGGAGGTATTTCTGAGCTAAAAAGAATGAACAGAGATGGATCTCGATGGATCTCAAAGGATTAAAAGAAGAAAATGATCAAGATCGACTGGGCACTCCTTTTAGAACAAGGGCTTCAGAGCCCTTCCTCTAGCTTTAATTCTATTGGTGGGGAATCAAGTCGGTGCTGGAACTAGCTAGAGCTGAAGAAGCCGAGGTTGCCATCGAAATCTACAAAAAAAATCCAAATTAGAGGAGGGGTGGCTCCGACAAGATCTTCCGATGGTCAAGTCAGCTCTTCTGATCAATAAAAATGGAATGCTCAGCAGAAAAAATAGCAGAGCTTTAAGAAGAAGAACGAGAGCTTGGAAAAAACATATTTGGAAGGTTTCTTTTATAGATGGAGTCCATAACAAACTGATAGTGATAGCCACAACTGCCTGGTAGTGGACCATTCGGGGTCACGTGAAGTTTGTTATAGAGAGTAGTATCCATTGTCGTGACACATCTATTATCATGACATGTAGATGGTTGAGATTTAATTATTAAAATTTGGATGAGGTAGGCGTTGGTGGTGAAGAGCTTCAAGTTTCATCAATTTTAAAGAAGTTTGGACTCCTTCAGGATCGTTTGTGTGTAAGTGGGTTCATGTTGTACAGCTTGCTGGATCCGTTAGACATGGAGGCCCTCCTAGGCAACTGCATGGAGTTTGACTAGAAGGGATTCGAAAGTCCACTGGAGAAATCATGAAGGAAGTCCGTCGAAGAAACCCAGAAGGAGGTTTGCTAGAAGGATCTGCATGTAGATCCATTGGAGGAGAAATTTGAAGGAGAATTCGTCTGATAGAGGAATCTAGTTGAAGGAGAAGTCCGAAAGGAGTTCGGATGATATAGAAGATCGAAAGGAGTTCGACTGAAGAAGAAGTCTAGAAGGAGTTCGACTGATGGAGAAGTTCGAAAGGAGTCCGACTGTAGAGAAGTTCAGAAGGTGTTCGGCTGATATAGAAGTTTGGAAGGATTTTGATCAATGGAGAAGTTTGGAAGGAGTATGATCGATGGAGAAGTTTGAAAGAAGTTTGATCGATGGAGAAGTCTGGAAGGAGTTCGATTGATGGAGAAGTATGAAAAGAGTAATCCACGATTGAAGCTCTTCTGTGATTATAAATTATACTTGGTTGAGCATCAGACCGAACTTCAGCGGGAGCCAGGTTTACCCCCAACAATGTACATCTTCTACGAATAACCTAGCACCCTATTCGGTCTATCCCTGTAGACCTTAATTCCTAATATGAAGGCTACCTCTTATAGGTCTTTCATAGAGAACTCCATCAACAGCCACATTTTGACCATGGTTAACATGGAAATATCATTCCTAATCAGATTAGTGTCATCCACGTACAGTACAAGAAAGATAGCAGTACTCTCACTGATCTTTTCGAAAACATTGGACTTCTCATTTTTATTGAAACTAAATAATTTGATCACATCATTAAAATAAGCATTCTAACTCTAAGATGCTTGTTTGAGTCCACAAATGAATCTTTGTAGCTTGTAGACCTTGTGATCACTATCACTGGATGTAAAATCGAGCAGTTGTTCCATTTAGATATCTTTCTCAAGATATCCATTGAGGAATGCCATTTTTATTTGATATATGTGCCTTAGAAGCTAAAATTGGCTGACACTTGTAATACACTTCTAGGGGAAAAATTATAATTTTGACTAAAATTAATAAAATGGGTTATTTTCTATCACATATGTGTATTTAGTGTCTGTGATACATCCTTTGAGTTAATGGTAATGATAATTCATATTTTCAAGAGTTGAAAATTTAAGACATGAATAAATCATTATTAACTCATAAAATGCTCCCAACCATAGGATCATCATGAGGATGGTGATTGATCCGAAAGGTTGGTGTACAATCGCTTCTCTTTAGTAGATGAGTCTTGAGTCTACGGTGTGGAGACACCGAAGCGAGAGTATAGGTACTCGTTAGAGAACGAGGGCACTGAGCGTGACCACCTCGAGTAGTCATTAGGAAGTCTACCTTCTCGTCAATGACTGACTCGATGCTGCAGTGGTGTGTCTGGTTCTTTGACCTGAGGTGCATCGGCAGTTCACCTTGAGGGTGTTATAGTTTGACTACACCATTACTCGGTCTCCTAGCCATATGGAACCCTGAGGTGTATGTTGGCTATAGCATGTTCATTGTAGGAACTGGATTGCATCAAGATGGAATCTATCTACCTCGGTGGTAGAGGAGCAGCCCTATGATGATCATGAGAATCAAGTCCAGAAGCCCATGGCCATGGCAGAGTGAAATAATAGAAAGAGTTTCTATTTAGATTTTCACATTGGACTTGAATCGAATGATTACATCATATGACAGAGACTAGGTTTGACGAGTTCACCTTAACCCTAATCTGATCGGGGCTCAAGATAGAAGAACTTAATCACACAGGTAGCTGCACCAAGAGGTTCGCATTCAGCTCTGATGGGTTGCCACCATATACTGCTAGGTGTCACTGGTGGATTTTGGGAGCAATTAGAATGATTTAGATGATCGATCATTCTAGCTGTTCGAATCAGAAGAGTTCTGATCCATCGAAAGGAGTTTCGATGATGTCGATGATAGAGATCATGACATATCCCATTACCATACAGAACTGAACCTAACTGGGTCACACAAACAAGGGTTTGAATCTGGTGATCATCAATTGAACTGATCCTAGTTCAATTGATCTGAATGAGATTCAATTAGGTTCAAGAAAATCGTGCTAGCACTCGATTGAACCTAACGTTCTTCTTTTACTATCATAAATAGTTGTCCTGACTGAGCCAAAGGAGTTTGTGCTCAATCAGAGGCCTTCACTTGGTCTGACTGGAGCCTGTCCAAGTCAGAAAAGGTTGTCTTATTTTGTAAGACAATACCTACCATTTTTGGTCACCTGCCATTTCTCGTCCTTTGACTTTGGTCAAAAGTTGACCTTTGACTGGTCAAATATTGACCATTGACACTTTGACTTCTGTCCACGTGTCATGCACCTATTGGAGAGCTGGTGGGGGCCTGTCCCCCTGCCAGAACCTGGCAAGGAGGAGGGCGCACGCCACCCTTGGCGTGTGCCCAAGCTGGAGGCGCCCAGGAGTCCCTGTTGGATAGGGACTCCATCTCCTTTTTGGATTCCAATTAGAGTTCTCCTAAGAACCAAGTTTGACTGGTCTTAGGCACCATCTAAGGAGGAATCCAAGGGACTCTATTCCCACCAATCAGATTTAGATCTGATTTCACAAAGGGTTGTGATTGGTTGGGAAGAAGAGGAGTTGGATCATAGATAGTCTATAAATAAGACCCTGCGCCCAACTCAAATAGAATTGGAAAGGGAATTGAAAAATCCCACACCCAAGGCTGCCTCTCCTCTCCTCCTCCATGCCAAAGCATCTTCTCCCTCTCCTCTCCACATCCAAAAGTATTTTGGGTTCTTGGTTGGTGCAATCCAGATGAGAGAAAGGTGACTGAAAACTAGAAGGCTGCACTGCTGCAAAGGATAAGTGCTGATCTTCGAAAGGTGTTTTGAAGATCCTCCAGATCAGATCCAGATCTGATTTTTGGAGATGTGATAGAGAAGAAGAGGATCTCTAGATCCAGCCTGAGTGGATA